>JAACNH010007761.1:0-14309 GCA_019447015.1 Hymenochirus boettgeri
GAAACAACCATAGCATCAACAGAATCTTTAATAACTTCCACAGAATTGGTTTCAACATCTGAAAAAAGTAATTCCGAAACCACTGCCACAGGTACTGGTTTCAACATCTGAAAAAAGTAATTCCGAAACCACTGCCACAGGTAAAACTGTTCCATTAATATCTGAAACAACAAGTGTCTTCAACTACAGAATCAACAGCATCTTTAACTACAAAACCAAGAAACCACTTTTACAGGAACCACTGTTACATCAGGAATGACAGAAACACAAACCACAGAAAACAACAATGGTTTCAACACCAGAAACAAGTGATTCTCCAAGCACAGCTTTAGATTCTTCGTTTTATCAACAGTGGAAACCACTATGGCGTCAACAGAATCATTAACAACTCCCACAGCAGTAGTTTCCACATCTGAGAAAACAGTTCTCCAAACAACTGCCGCAGAAAGTACTTTTCCATTAACATCTGGTACAACTGAGTCTTCAACTAAAGAAACAAAACAGCATCTTCAACTTTAAAACCAGAAGCTCCTATTACAGAAAACCACTGTTACATCAGTAATGACAGAAACACACATCAAAAGAATTAACAATGGTGTCAACATCTAAAGCTTTTTTCCCAACAGTGGAACCCCAAATTCTTTAATATCTACAGAAAACAAGCTTCTATAAGCACATTAGAAACCACAAAAAAAGTGGAAACAACTATGGCATCAACAAAATCTTAATAAATTCACAGCAACAGTTTCCACGTCTGAAACAACAGAGTCTGTTCCAGTAACATCTGAAACAGCAGATTCTTTAACATCTACAGAAATAACAGCTTCTACAAGCAAACCAGCAATCCCATCTGAAACAACAGTGTCTTCAACTACAGAATCAACACATCTTTAAGTACAAAATCAGAAACCACTATTGCAGAAACCACTGTTACATCAGTTATGACAGAAACACAAACCACAGAAATAACACTGGTTTCAACATCAGAAGACGATGTTTCACAAGCACTGCTTTACAAACTGTTTTATCAACAGTGGGAAACTTTAAATTCTTTAACATCTACAGAAAAACCAGCTTCTACAAGCATTTCAGAAAACACAACAATTGTGGAAACAACCATAGCATCAACAGAATTGTCAACAACTTCCACACCAGTAGTGTTCCACTTCTGAAACAACATTCTGTGAAACGACTGTCGCGATATAAAACAACAGAGTCTTCAACTACAGAATCAACAGCATATTCAAGTACAAAATCAGAAACCACCATTGCAGCAACCACTGTTACATCAGTAGTAACAGAAACACCCACCACAGAAACAACATTGATTTCAACATCTGAGCCAACTGTTTCCCCAAGCACTGCTTTAGATACTACAGTTATTTTAACATTAGAAAACACCAATTCTCTTACATCTAACAAACACAGCTCCTACAAGTACACTAGAAACCCAACAGAATTGTCAAAAAAATCCTACAGCAGTAGTTTCTACATCTGAGACAATAGTTACCCAATCCACTGACACAGACGCTACTTTCTAAACTCTGATACAAAAGAGTCTTCAACTACAGAATCAACAGCATCTTTAAGCACAAAATTAGAAACCCCTATTACAGTAATCACTGCGACATCAGTAATGACAGAAAAGCCAACCACAGAAACAACACTGGTTTCAACATTTGAAACAACTGTTTCCCCAAGCACTGCTTTAGATAACACAGTTTTACCAACAGTGGAAACAAATTCTTTACATCGACAGAAAAACCAACTTCTAAAAGCATATCAGAAACCACAACAATTGTGGAAAACTCTATGGCATCAACAAAATTGGCAACAACATCCACTGCAGTAGTTTCAACATCTGAAACAATAGTTCCCCAAACCACTGCTGAAGATACTACTGTTCAAATAACATCAAAACAACAGAGTCTTCAACGACAAAAACATTAGCATCTTCAGATTGAACGGTTACACCAGTAATAACAGAAACACCAACAACAGAAACAAAGCTATTTTCAAAATCTGAAAAAACTGTTTCACCAAGCACTGCTTTAGATACTACAGTTTTATCAACAGTGGAAACCACATATTATTTTACATCTACAGAAAACACCAGAAACCATTGTGGAAACCACTATGGCATTAATAGAGTCACCAACAACCTCTAAAACAGTAGTTTTCACATCTGAAATAATAGTTCCCCAAACCACTTCAGTTTCATTAACATCTAAAATTGTGGGAAAGGGAAAAGCAACAGAATCTTTAAATGCAACATCAGAAATCCCTATTGTGGAAACCACAATTACATCTGTTATGTAGAAACACCCACAAACGAACTGACAAAACAAACCACTCCTACAACTATAACTCCAGATGTCACAGCAATTATATTATTAGCATCATCAGAATCATCAAAATCAGGTAGAATTTCATCATCGTAACAAACATTTCCTTGAGCACCGCAAGTGAAAATACAGTTTTTCAATGACAGAAACAAAACCATTCTCAACACCTACAGAGAAACAACATTTTTATCAAGTGCAACCCCAGAAACCACACTACCAGCAACATTACAAACAGTGGAAACGTCAACATTAAAACCTCAGAGCCCTTAAGCATCAAAAACAACAATGGCTGATTCAGTGTACCTGAAACCACAACAGTATTTTCCAGCACAGAAACATCCACAGTCACATCAAAAGATCGAGCTATAGAATCCACAAAAATCATTCAAACCAGCCCAGAACCACAACAATTGTAGGGACAAATATTTCTGAAACAGAAAAACTGCTTTTTACAACACAAGAATCATCCTTTAGAGGTATGTGTCTAAAACGGATTCATTATATGTCTTATTCTGCCTTTTTTTTTTATTTAAAGGATAACTCTTTCCCATTGATTCCCAATAGAATGTACAAAGTAAATATTTTGCTCAGGAAGCCATTGAGATACTACTCCTCCCCTATCTCACTCACATTAGAAATGTACGTTCTATATAAAATAAATTAAGTAACTGGAGGGCGTTCTATACTGAATTTTAGTACAAAATTCTTTAGTACAGAGTTTTTTTAATCACTGTAGCTTTTTAAAATATATATATTTATATTTATCTTGCATCTTGTTTATTACATAGTAATATGGTTTATTACATAGTAGCACATGCCATTCCCCACAACCACTAAACACTAACTGCAATTATTTTTGCAACCACATAAACATCCCTCCCTGGTTGGTAGTTCACTTTAAAGGAAGTGGCCACGGGGGAGGGGTTATTTACTACCCCTGGAGAATCTTTACTTTGGTTTGCCAAGGCTATTTGAAAGAGGGGGGTGGATGATGTGGTGTTTGTGAAGCCACTGGATGCATCTTTATGTAGAAGGGAATGGAACTTTGTCCAGAGTGGTTGTTGTGAGTGCATGTGGGATGCAAAGATGGGCTAGGAGGTGTGATGGTTGTGGGGAAAACTCTGGGATTGATGCCTTTAAATGATGGGGTGAAGGGGTGAATAATGTACAACCTACTGTAAATTAATAGGATATTAAAAGTCACCTGGGAGTTCCTACCCTTGTAAAATGGTAATGGGACCGCTCAGGACTTCCAATATCTTTAGAATTTACAGTAGGGGGTCATATTCACTATATAATTATCAGAGAAGGAGGTGAATGCGATCAATGTTGGCACAGTTATTATTACATACCCCCATTCTCACACATTTGAGCAAACAAAGCATGAGAGTGATCAGTAGTCCTTTATTTCTGTGCAATAAGATTTTTAAATTAGGAACACTGTTTCTTTTGTAAAGAATACATAAGATTTAAGAAATTGTGACTGAAATATGTTGTGGTGTTACAGGTTTATTTCATTGTTTCTACTATGTATATAAAATATAGTTACATCAACTGCAGGTCACAAGAAGCTCAGCCATTAATAGCTACAACATCAGATGGAGCTCAAACAACCACAAGGACATCCGCTGGACTAAACACAGGAGGTAATTATTGTATATTTTCAAGTGATATCGTCTGGGACTGCAAGTAAATCTTTGTTTTGTGCTATTTACTAATAATCTATATCAGCATGATCAGCTCTTATAACAAAGCATACACAAATATACATTACTGTAATTTTATAACTAGTCAGTAGGTTGGGATTCGTTTATTTATTGGGAGTGTTGGGATTATTTTACTTAAGAACTATAAAAAAAAACATATAAAAAATGTGTGCTGGTAAGAACTTGGTGCAAGATGATGAAGGACGCATGAATGTGACTTTTAATACAATAACATATAAAGAAGGAAAACAAAATTTGTTATGAACGTGAGCTGACACTTTTAATACTCAGGATAAGAAACGCTCACATTATACAGTATAGGCTTATTTGCGATTCAACAATGGTTAAAATTTCCTTCAATATCATAAAACTTACAGTTAAATCAACAGTAGAAACAACAAATTTGGTTATTCCAGAATCAACAGTGGCTTCAACATCAACATCAACAGCACTATTGAAACACACGCAGTTCCATCCAGCACAAAATGTAGAAACCACTGTGGATCAACTACGGAATTCTAACAGCCACACAAACCTCATCAGAAATCACAACAATCCAGAATCAACCAGAGCGACAAATTCTGTGAGCACTAAGGCAGAGACTATAGATGAGACCAATGTAGAAACCAGAATTTCTCAGCAACAAACAGAACCAGCCACAACAATTTTTTATTTAAAACTTCAATGACATCAGCAGAAACAGAATCATTAACAACCTCTCACAAACGTTTCCACATCTGAAATCTTTTTCCTCAAACCACTGCCACAGACACTACTGTTCCATTAACATCTGACGTGAAATATCTTCAACTACAGAAAAGACAACAGCCTCTCCAAGTACAAAACCAGACACAACAATTATAGAATCTAGTGTTACACCGGTAAATACGGCTGCAGATATAACTATTCCATTTACATATAACCCCCAGTGTCTTTAACAACAGAACACAACAGTATCTTCAAGTACATCAGAAACCACAATTGTTAGAAACTACAGTTCCTCCAACAGCAGAACCCACACATTCAATGACAACTACTGAAACAATAACATATTTTAAAAGCACATTACCAGAAACCACAACAGTTGAGGAAACCACTATGAAATCAATAACAGAATCACCAACAGCCTTTGCAGCAGTTGTTTCCACATCTGAAACAGCAGTTTGCCAACTAATGCTACATATACTAATTCTATTAACACCTGAATCAACAGAACAAAACAATAACATCTTCAAGTAAAACATCAGAAACCATAATAGAATCCACGATTACATCAGCCACAGTTTCCCAAGCCCCGCTTTAGAAACTACAATTCATCAACAGCAGAAACTGCATATCATGACAACTACGGAGAGAAAAACAGATTCTACAAGCACACTACCAGAAACCACAAACAGTTGTGGAAATAACTATAACATCAATAACACAATCCACAAAAACAACTACAGCAGTAGATTTCACATCTGAAACAACAGTTCCCCCAACTACTGCTGCAGACACTATATTCCATTAACATCTGAAGCCAGAGAGTCTACAGAAACAAACAATAACATCTTCAAGTAAAACTTTAGAAAACATAACTGCAGAAACACTAATACAATCAGCAAATGTTTCCACAAGCCCTGTTTTGGAAATTACAGATTTATCAACAGTAGAAACTACACAGTTTTTACATACAGAACAAACAACAAAACATCTTCAAGTAAAAACATTAGAAACCAAAACTGTGGAATCCACTTTAACATCAGCAAACATTCCACAAGCCCTGCTTTAGGAACTACAGATTATCAACAGCAGAAACTGAACATTGTCTACAGCTACAGAAAAAGCAGCTTTACAAACACACTACCAGAAAGCATAACAGCTGGGTACCACTATGATATCAACTACAGAATCCCCAACAATTTCATAAACGTAGTTTCCCATCTAGAACAACAGTTCTCCAACTACTGCGATAGACACTACTCTATTATCTTCTGAATTCACACAAAAAACAACAGCATCTTCAAGTATAACATTAGAAAAAACACAAGCACAGAAAAAAAACTGGTTTCAACATCAGAAACAAACTGTTTCCCCAAGCACTGCTTTAGATATTACAGTT
Organism: Hymenochirus boettgeri; assembly: GCA_019447015.1. Lineage (NCBI taxonomy): Eukaryota > Metazoa > Chordata > Amphibia > Anura > Pipidae > Hymenochirus > Hymenochirus boettgeri. Next base: position 6,156 of record JAACNH010007761.1, read on the forward strand.
GCATCAACAGTAGAAACTACAAAATATTTTACATCTAAAGAAATAAAACCAGCTTCTAAAGCACATTAGAAACCCAACAATTGTGGAAACAACTACTGCATCAACGGTACTACTGTTCCATTAACATTTGATAAAACAGAGTTTTCAACTACAGAAACAACAGCATCTTCAAGTACAAAATCAGAAACTGCTATTACAGAATCAACTGTTACATCAGTAATGACCGAAACACCAGCCACAGCAAAAACACTGGTTTCAACATCTGAAACAACTATTTCCCCAAGCACTGCTTTAGATGCCTTAGTTTTATCAACAGTAGAAACTACACATTATTTAACATCTGCAGAAACAGCAACTCTACAAAAACAACTACCAGAAACCACAACAGTGTGTTGAAACAGCTATGACATTAACAACAGAACCATTCACAACCTCTACAACATTAATTTTCACATCTCCAACAACAGAACTGTCAACTACTGCTGCAGGACACTACTATTCTATTATCATCTAAAAACACAGAGTCTTCAATAACTACAGAAAAATCCACAGCATCTTCAAGTGGATCAGAAACACAAACTGTGGAAACCACTATTACAGCAGAAGAAAAAATACCAAGTACTACTTTGGAAACTACAGATTTATCAACAGCTGCAACCACTAATTCCTCTACAACCACTGTGACATTAACAGCAGAACCATCCACAGCCTCTACAACACTAATTTTCACACCTCCAACAATAGTTCTCCCAACTTCTGCTGCAGACACTTCTATTCTATTAACATCTAAAACCACAGAGTCTTTAAGTACTACAGAAAATACAACAGCAGCTTCAAGTATAACATTAGAAACCCACAACAGAAAGAAACACCAACAACAGAAACAACACTGCTTTTAACATTGAAACAACTGTTTCCCAAGCACTGCTTTAGAGACTACATTAATATCAACAGTAGAAACCACAAATTATCTTACATCAAAGCAAAGAAACAAAACCAGCTTCTACAAGCACACTAGAAACCCCAACAACTGTGGAAACAACTATTGCATCAATAAAATCGTCAAACAACTCCCACGGCAGTAGTTACCCAAACCACTGCCACAGATACAGATGTTCCATTAATATCTGATGCAACAGAATCTTCAACTACAGAAACAACAGCATCTTCAAGTACAACATCAGAAACCACTATTACAGGAAACTACTGTTACATCAGTAATGACAGAAACACCAGCCACAGCCAAAAAACATGGTTTCAACATCTGAAACAACTGTGTTCCCAAAGCACTGCTTAGAGAATACATTAATATCAACAGTAGAAACCACAAACTATCTTACATCATCTAAAGAACAAAACCAGCTTCTACAAGCGACACTAGAGACCCCAACAACTGTGGAAACGGTATTGCATCAACAAAATCGTCAACAACTCCCACAGCAGTAGTTTCACATCTGAGACAACAGTTACCCAAACCACTGCCGCAGATACTTACTGTTCCATTAACATCTGACACAACAAAATCTTCAACTAAAGAAACAACAGCATCGTCAAGTACAAAATCAGAAACCATTATTACAGAAAACCATTGTTACATCAGTAATGACCAAAAACACCAGCCACAGCAAAAACACGGTTTCAACATCTGAAACAAACTATTTCCACAAGCACTGCTTAGATGCCTTAGTTTTATCAACAGTAGAAACCACAAATTCTTAACATCTGCAGAAACAGCAATTCTACAAACACACACCAGAAAACTACAACAGTTGTTGAAACAGCTATGACATTAACAACAGAACCATTCACAACCTCTACAACATTATTTTCACATCTCCAACAGCAGTTCTCCCAACTACGGCTGCAGACACTAATATTCTATTATCATTAAAAAACACAGAGTCTTCAATAACTACAGAAAAATCCACAGCATCTTCAAGTGTATCAGAAACCACAACTGTGGAAACCACTATTACAGCAGAAGAAAAAATACCAAGTAATACTTTGGAAATTACAGATTATCAACAGCTGAAACAACACATTCCTCTACAACCACTTTGACATTAACAGCAGAACCATCCACAAACCTCTACAACACTAATTTTCACACCTCCAACAAACAGTTCTCCCAACTTCTGCTGCAGACACTTCTATTCTATTAAACATCTGAAAACCACAAAGTCCTTAAGTACTACAGAAAATACAACAGCATCTTCAAATATAACATTAGAAAACACAATGAAAGAAACACCAACAACAGAAACAACACTGCTTTTAACATCTGAAAACAACTGTTTCCCAAAGCACTGCTTTAGAGAATACATTAATATCAACAGTGGAAACCACAAATTATTACATCTAAAAGAAACACACACAGCTTCTAAAGCACACACTAGAGACCCCAAGAACTGTGGAGGAAACAACTATTGCAGCAAGAACAGAATCGTCAACAACTCCACAGCAGTAGTTTCCACATCTGAGACAAACAGTTACCCAAACCACTTCCGGAGATACTACTGTTCCATTAACATCCGATACAACAGAATATTTAACTACAGAAACAAATCATCTTCCAGTACAAAATCAGAAACCATATTACAGGAACCACTGTTACATCAGTAATGACGGAAACACCAGCCACAGTAAACTGGTTTCAACATCTGGAAACAACTGTTTCCCAAGCACTGCTTTAGATGCCTTAGTTTTATCAACAGTAGAAAACACAAATTATTTAACATATACAGAAACAGCAACTTCTACAAACACACTACCAGAAACCACAACAGTTGTTGAAAACAGTTATGACATTAACAACAGAACCATTCACAACCTCTACAACATTACTTTTCACATCTCAAAAACTGTTCTCCCAGCTACTGCTGCAGACACTACTATTCTATTATCATCTAAAAACAAAGAGTCTTCAATAACTACAGAAAAATCCACAGCATCTTCAAGTGTATCAGAAACCACAAACTCTGGAAACTACCATTACAGCAGAAGAAGAAAAAATACCAAGTACTACTTTAGAAACTACAGATTTATCAACAGCTGCAACCACACATTCCTCTACAACCCACGTGAAATTAACAGCAGAACCATCCACAACCTCTACAACACTAATTTCACACCTCACAACAGTTTCCCAACTTCTGCCGCAGACACTTCTATTCTATTAACATCTAAAAAGTCTTTAAGTACTACAGAAAAATACAACAGCAGCTTCAAGTATAACATTAGAAACCAACAATGAAAGAAACACCAACAACAGAAACAACACTGCTTTTAACATCTGAAACAACTGTTTCCCAAAGCACTGCTTTAGAGACTACAACAGTAGAAAACCACAAATTAATCTTCATCAAAAGAAACAAAACCAGCTTCTACAAGCACACGAGAAACCCCAACAACTGTGGAAACAACTATTGCATCAACAAAATCGTCAACAACTCCCACGGCAGTAGTTACCCAAACCACTGCCACAGATACAGATGTTCCATTAATATCTGATGCAACAGCATCTTCAAGTACAAAATCAGAAACCACTATTACAGGAACCACTGTTACATCAGTAATGACAGAAACACCAGCCACAGCAAAAACACTGGTTTCAACATCTGAAACAACTGTTTCCCACGCACTGCTTTAGATACACCATTTTATCACCAGAGAAACCACAAATACACCAAAATAACAACTATGGGAACCAATATTACACCAGAAAACATTTTCCCAAGCAAGCTTCAGAAACTACTGTTTTATCAACAACAGAGACCACCATTCATCTACAACTTCTTTAAACACATTGCCAGGAACACCAAAACGGTGTGAAAAAACTACTATGACGTCAACAGCAGAATTTCCTACAATCTCTTAAACAGTTTTCTCACCTGTAAAAACAGTTTCCCAATTACTGCTGCAGATATTACTATTTACTTACATCTAATACCACAGAGTCTTTAGCAACTACACAAGAAAATCCCCCAAGCATGGCTTTAGAAAGTACTATTTATCAACAGTTTCTTCTACAGCTGAAGTGACAAAAGCAGCTTCTACAAGTACATTCCAGAAACCAAAAACAGTTGTGGATTCCACTATAACATCAACAGCAGAATCACCGACCACCTCTATAGTAGTTTCCCTATCTGGAACAATATTTCCCGAAACCACTGCAGATTCAACTGTTCCATTAACACTTGAAACAAAAGAATCAAGTGTAGAAAAAATAACAGCACCTTCAAGTTCATCAATAGAGCCCACACATTTTAGAAACCACTGTTATACCTAAAACAACAGAACAACCAATAACCTCACTAATAACAGTGGTTTCAAAAACTGAAGCAACAGCTTCCCCAATCACTGCTTTGGAAACTACAATTTTATCAGTAGTTAGAAGAAACCACACAATTCTCTACAACTAAAGAAACAAGAAGCTTCCACAAGTGACAATTCAGAAAACCCAACAGTTGTGGAAAACATTATTACATCCTCAACAGAATCTCCAATAGTTACAACATCTGAAACAACGGTTCTCCCAACTGCTGCAGCACACCACTAGCCATAATATCTGATTCCACAGAGCATTCATTAACTTCAGATGAAACAAAATCATCTGTAAGTCCAACAAGAGAAACAAACAATTGTGGAAAGCAATATTACATCAGCAACAACAGAACCACCAAGATCCACACTAGCAACAGGGTTTCAAGATCTGAAGCAAAAGATTTCCCAAGCACTGCTGCATTAACCACTGCTTCGTTAATAAACTACAGCCACAAAGTATTGACAACTGGAGAGAATATATATCATCCTCAAACCATAACACCTGAAACCACAATTTTGGAAACCACTTCTCTGTTACTAACAAAATATTTCAACTATAGAGGCAATGGTTACAAACATCTGTAAAGTCAACAGCTTCCCCAAGCACTTTTGAGAAGAAACTATAATTTCACAATGCAAAACATCACACAACCTTTCGATACAGAAAAAATACCATCAAACAAACTGACAGGAAACGCATCTGCAATTACAGAGCCAACAACAACCATGTTAACAATATTTTCAACATCAGAAATTGTTCCCCCAAGCGCTACAAGGGAAATATTGTTCAACAGAAAGAAGACAATTTCAACACTACCAGAAAAACAAACAGTTATATCAAGTGCAACCTCAGAAACCAAACTATCAGCAACATCACAAACAACAGAAACCTTAACACATTGGCAGACCTATCATGATTACAAGATTGAAACAATGATGGTTACTTGGATACATCTGTAGAAACACACATTACATTAAATAGTACAGAAAACTAACAACCACCTGCTGTTACCAGTTGTGTCAGCAACAGAAAAACCAGCTCCTTCACCAGTCACAAACACGATGCATTCATCTTACCTGAAACCACAAACAGTTTTTCCAGCACAGGGACCAAAGTCACATCAACAGGCCCCCAACTACGGAATCCACAAAAAATCATTCAAAACAACCGAGAGAGAAACCACAACAATTGTAGGGACAACTATATGCTGAAACAAAAAACAATGCCTTTCACAACAATGCAAGAATCCTTCGGGGTGGTATGTCTTTATCTTTATAACTATGTTTATTCTATTTGTTCCTTTATTCTGTTTCTTTTTTAAAGAACTTAATCTAACATTTAGCCCAGAATCTGCTGACTAAGGGCTCGTTCACACTAGGAAACTGACTAACTGACAGAAATGCACAGATGTGTTTCTGTCCAGTTTGTATCTTTGTTTCATACATTTGTATCCATTTTTTTTAAACGCACTGCGTTTGAAAAAACGGATTCAAACTGATTGTAGTGTGAACAGACGCCCTAAAATACTACATGTCTTGTAATGCACAATGTAATTCTCAACCTATATACAACACTGTAAGTAAAATCTTTTAGTACCTATAGTGCATCATTTTAATCCATAGTTTGGGTCTATGTACATGAAAATGCATTTAACGTGAGAAGATATCCTTTAAGTGTTGCTGCTTAAAATAAAGATATTTTATTACGCTACTTGTTTTCACTGGCAAAAATATTCAAAGATTCATTTAATGCACCATTTTCTGCATCTACATTTTTTTTATTTTTTTGTTCATTAATTACAAGAATACCTGAAATAAATTATAGACAGAATTAAAAATCCTTTCAAATTAAATATATTTATATATTTTTGTTCACCTTGATATTCTTCACTTGGTAATTAAAAGTATCTTTATGTTGATTACTTTTTTTAATGCAACAAGCTTTTTTTTTTTTTTTTTTTAATTACGACAAACTTATCTATAAATATAACCGTGGTAATATAACTTGAAGATAGTTCTGCAAGGGTTACAAATTTCAGGAAAGGTGTGAAGAAAATATATTGCAGTATTACATCATTAGTTCTTGTTTCTTACATTATAAAATATAGTGCATTCAACTACAAGTTCCTCAACAGAATCTCATCCTCAATTAGCTGCGTCAACAGACACATTTACATCCACTGGAACGTCTGGCCAAACCACAGGAGGTAGTCATTGTATATATTTAAGCAATTAATTAACTGTCATCTGACTGTAAGTAAAATGCTTATTTTGCTATCGGTCTAGTTGTGTAGTTAAGAATATCAGGACAATCAGTTCAGTAATATCATTTCTTGACTGAGTGTAGATGGAATTAATTTTGCCACACTATATAAACAAGGAAATAAGGAAAAATAAGGAATATCTGCTGGTGTTTCCAGCAACAAGATCGCAATGAAATGTAATGATCCCCTAAATAATGATGTCGTACTTGCTCCTTAGGAAATGTAATACCATCCACAGAAAGTTCAAAACGACAGCCAGACCTTAGACAGCTAAACAACAACACTATTAATTCAAAACAACCACAAACTACAGAGCCATCCACTAGAAGATAGAAACCAATGGTGAGATGATTACACATATGATTTTCATGCAACAGTATTCTTTCTGCCACCACCATTAGGGCTTTATAAGCTCTATGTAAAAGTGTAGTAGTTGTAAAGCAGACAAGCAATTGCAGTGTTATAAGGTCTGCAACCTGGAAGAGTGCAGAGGGAAAAAGAGGGGGGGGACTGGGCAAACTTTAAGGTAAGATTCCTTTATCAGGAGCACCAGGAAAGAAAGGTATCGCAAAAGTGGGGTTTGGGGGTGTGTTAAAAGTATAATAAAATGTTTATAGGTGGGTGATCATGCCATGTTTATTATGTTGGTGACAAAAACAGCTACCAAAACAAGCTGACTTAAGAAGCCAGTCGGATGACTAGGCGAAAACGTCTTCAAAACTAAACTTCAAGTCCAGTTGACTAATGAATACAACAGATATACCATGACCTGTATGAATGAGAACATTCACAAGCATAACTTACTGTGATATACTTTAAAAAATGACTAGCGAAGACAATTATTAAACTGTCAGTAATCATAAGATTTTAGTATTTGTTATATATGGGCATTAACTACATTGTCTAGGAAATGTAATACCACCACGGAAAGTTCAGCTGCTCGACACAGGAGTAGTTCAAAAACAAACAACTACCGAGACACCCCACTAGAATAAACACCACTGGTAAGTCATACAGAATTATCTATAAGCAGTCTCTACTTTTGTACAAATCTTTTAGTTGGTTAAGTGTTCAGGGCACAATCAAGTTTTCAAGGCAGAACCACAACAGGACATTTTAAAAATTGCTGTTTCATTAACCAGCTTGAAGCACTGCATATTGAAACAACAGTATTGTTAAACATTTCATAAAACATCAACATTTCAGTGTTATATCCAACTAGAGTTGGGCGAGGACACATGAGAACAAATGACTTGGACATACAAGAAAAAGGGTCGGTGGGATCTACAGCGGGGAGAAAACATGGATCAAAACCAGATTGCAGTCGCAAACAAAAGCCAGGAATCAAGAGAGAAACCCGGGATGCACAAGGAAAGGAGACATTGGGCAGCAAACCAAAAGGCGTCAACAAAAAAAACAACAAAACAACCAGACACGCGGACAGCACAACAAAGGGGATAGGCACACCGTGCACAAGGACGGGTGGCGGATAGGAAGGGCAACAGAGTGACAAGGGGAAGATAAAGGAAGCGCCAAGGCAGAAAAACAAGAACAGGGGAGGCGAGAG
>JAACNH010007762.1:0-14304 GCA_019447015.1 Hymenochirus boettgeri
CAGCACTAGGTAGTAATCGAGGCCTGACCAGCACTAGGTAGTAATCGTGGCCTGACCAGCACTAGGTAGTAATGGAAGCCATTCTACACTAGGCTGGAGGGTGGGATATGAGTTGGGCAGATAAAGTAGGGTGAGAGTTTAGAGTAGGAACAGAGGTTAGGATAGAGTAGTAGGATAGCAGTATGGTAGGATAGAATAGGGTTAGAATAGAGTAGAGACAGTAGGGTAGAGTAGGTAAGAAGAGTAGGACCAGGATAGAGTAGAGAGGATAAGTGGGATAGGATAGGTTAGGAGGATAGAGTAGAACAGGATAGAGTAGGAGGTTGATGAGTAGAGTAGGGTAAGATAGAGTAGGGCAGGATCTGAAGTAATAGGAGGATTAGAGTGGATAGGATAGAGTGGGATAGGAGTAGAGTTAGGGAGGATAGAGTAAGGTAAGATAGTGTAGGGACAGGGATAGATAGGAGGATTAAAGTGGGATAGGATAGAGGGAGAGATAGGATAGAGTAGGGTTTAGTAGAGAGTTTGGATAGAGTAGGGAGGATAGAGTAGGACTCTAGGTACAGGATAGAGTAGAGAGGAGGATACAGTGGGATAGGATTGAGGTAGGGTGAGAGGTAGAGTGGCACAGATAGAGGTAGGACAGGATAGAGTAGGAGGATTAGAGGTGGGGATAGGCTATAGAGTAGGGTGAGTAGGATTAGGAGTAGGGTAGGATTGAGGTAGGGTAGAGTAGGCGGTAAGCGGATTTAAGATTAGAGTAGGAGGTATACAGGATAGAGTAGGGGTAGGATAGAGTAGGGTAGGATAGAGTAGGATAGGATTTAGAGTAGGACCCCAAAAGGATAGAGTTGGGAAGGATAGAGTGGGATAGGAGATGGAGAAGAGGGGATAGGATAGAGTGGGATAGGATAGAGTAGGGTAGGATTTAGAGTGGGATAGGATAGAGGTAGGGTAGTATAGAGTGGGGTAAGATAAGATTAGGGACGGATACAGATGTTAGGGATAGGATAGTGTGAGATTAGGATAGAGGTGGAGGAAGGATAGAGTCAGGGTAGAGATAGAGGGAGGATAGTTAGGTAGGCAGGATGAGAGTAGGACAGGAAGATAGGAGAGATAGAGTAGGATAGGTAGAGTAGGGGTAGGATAGCGGATAGAGTGAAGGATTAGAGTAGGGTGGATAGAGAAGGAGGATAGAGTGGGATATAGTAGATAGGTGAGGATAGAGTAGGTAGGATAGTAGAGTAGGAGAATAGAGTGGGATAGGATAGAGTAGGGTAGGATAGAGTGGGATAGGATAGAGTAGGGTAGATTTAGAGTAGGGTAGGTAGAGTAGGAGGATAGCGTGGGATAGGATAAAGTAGGGCAGGATAAAGTAGGACAGGATAGAGTAGGGTAGGATAAAGTAGGTAGGGTAGGATAGAGTAGGGTAGGATAGAGTAGGGTAGGATAGAGTAGGACAGGATAGAGTAGGAGGATAGAGTGGGATAGGATAGAGTAGGGTAGGATAGAGTAGTAGGACAGAGAGTAGGACGGATAGAGGTGAGGAGTGGGTAGGATAGAGTATAGGGTTTAGAGATAGAGTTAGGACTAGGATAGAGTAGGGTAGGACTGAGAGAGTAGGGTTAGGATAGAGTAGGGTAGGATAGAGTAGGGTAGGATAGAGTAGGACAGGATAGAGTGGGATAGGATAGAGTGGGATAGGATAGAGTGGGATAGGATAGAGGGGATAGGATAGAGTAGGGTAGGATCGAGTGGGATAGGATAGAGTAGGGTAGGATAGAGTAGGGTAGGGTAGAGTAGGGCGGATAGAGTAGGACAGGATAGAGTAGGAGGATACAGTGGGATAGGATAGAGTAGGGTAGAGTAGGGTAAGATAGAGTAGGACAGGATAGAGTAGGAGGATAGAGTGGGATAGGATAGAGTAGGGTTAGGATAGAGTATGGTAGGATAGAGTAGGTAGAGTAGAGTAAGATAGAGTAGATTTACAGATAGAGTAGGAGGATAGAGTAGGACAGGTATAGAGTAGGACAGGATATAGGTGGGTAAGGATAGGTAGGAGGTAGGATAGTAGGAGGACAGGATAGAGTAGGACAGGATTAGAATAGGACGGATTAGGGAGGTAGGATAGAGTAGGGTAGGATAGAGTAGGACAGGAATAGAGTAGGGTAGGGTTTAGAGTAGGGTAGGATAGAGTAGGGATTTTTAGGATAGAGTAGGGTAGGATATAGAGTAGTAGGTAGGATAGAGTAGGGAGGATAGGTGACAGGATAGAGTAGGACAGGATAGAGTAGGGTAGGATAGAGTAGGGAACAGGATTAGAGTAGGGTAGGATTGAGTAGGGTTAGGATTCGGATAGAGTAGGTAGGATAGAGTAGGGTAGGATAGAGTAGGGTAGGATAGAGGGTAGGAGTAGAGTAGGGCAGGATAGAGTAGTAGTAGGGTAGGATAGAGTAGGGTTAGGTAGGTAGGACGTAGAGTAGGGGTAGGAGTGGATAGAGTAGGGTTAGGATAGATAAGTAGGGTTAGGATAGAGAGGGTAGGATAGAGTAGGGAGGATTAGAGTAGGACGGATAGAGTAGGACAGGATAGAGTAGGACAGGATAGGTAGGACAGGATTAGAGTAGGACAGGATTAGGATAGGAAGTAGGGTTAGGGTAGGTGTAGGATAGAGTTAGGGTAGGATAGAGTAGAATAGAATACGAGTAAATGTTTACACCTTAATAGAAATTAAATGTTCTTGAGGTCCGTGCAGATTATTAATTATGATGAAATGAATTCAATATTTTATTCTCACGTTTGCAGAGAGCTCGGCTTCGTCTCCACACATAAAGGTACGTACCGAATTATTAACATTAAATCCATTGGATTCTCTTATTATCAGTAATTGGGTCTCCATTGTCCCCTACCTGAGATCTAATAGTGAACATCTGTAAATAATCTTATTGTTTATTTGCGAAAGTTGCAGAACCTGAAAGATTTTCATGCAATTCGCCACTCAGGTAATTTCCCTCCACTGAATCCTTCCACTGATGGCGTTTACCCTAGGAGAATTTCCGGTTTCACTTTAACCGCTGTAATGTGTGTCCACTGCAGGGCAATGGAATGAATGTCTGGGATCTTCAGATGGTTTTTAAATGAAGAAATGGTGAAAGGTAAAGAGGAATCATGGGGGTCGGGTAAGTATATTTCAAATGACCCTTAGTTACAATGATTGTGAGTTAAGAACTAAATTAAAACATCCATATGGCTGGACACAGAAAACCACTAGAACGTTAATTGATCCAATATCAGGTGGAAATGTTTGACCAGATATTTGTCTGCTGGAACCAATCAGAGTTTTCTAACTGCAGTACAAAAGCGAAAGGTCCATACACACGTGGCCGACCACCCAATCAGATGTTTTTAAGCAGTACAAAGCGAAAGGTCCATACACACGGGCCGACCCACCAATCAGATTGTTTTCTAACGCAGTACAAAGCGAAAGGTCCATACACACGTGGCCGAACACCACATCAGATGTTTTCTAACTGCAGTACAAAGCGAAAGGTCCATACACACGTGGAGAACAACCATCAGATGTTTTCTAACTGCAGTACAAAGCGAAAGGTCCATACACACTGGCCGACCCACAATCAGATGTTTCTAACTGCAGTACAAAGCGAAAGGTCCTACACACGTGGCCGCCCACCAATCGATGTTTTCTAACTGCAGTACAAAGCGAAAGGTCCATACACACGTGGCCGACCCACCAATCAGATGTTTTCTAAATGCAGTACAAAGCTAAAGGTCCATACACAGTGGCTGACCCACCAAGCACAAGGGTCTTCAGAGGTCATTTCAGCCGAATGTTGCCTAGTCTATGGACACTTGGACAGGCAAAACTGACATTCAGTTAGGCTCGACCGAGCATTCATGGACTGGATGTCGGCCCAATTGGCCGTGGATCCTGATTGGATACTGTAAATTAGAATACAGGAAATCCTCTTATACATCAGTCCCTATGTTCTGTAATCAGTATTTAGAAAAATTCTCACGTTGGTAAATATAATGTTATTACCGTATCTTCTAGGATTTTCACCTGGTGGAGGAAACAAGTTCAGTTTGGATGCCAGTCGCACCGTATTGTCATCAATGGACGTATCCTTTGGGGAGTGATTATACCCAGTGGGAGATCTGTAAAATGAACATTAAAATGATGGTTCAAAAGTCAAATGATCCAGACAAATGATTTATTTGAAATGAAAAATGTTTGGGAAGTGGAGCAGGAATCTCAATGGAAACTGTTGTCCAACCCTGCAGAATGTAAGGCATCACACAGACTTGGTAGAATAAGCAAACAATGCCTGACCGAATGTGAACTGTGTGAAACAGCATAACCGTGGCCCATTAGACTTACTGGTCACATGTCGCTGGTTGGCCCTCGGTCGTATGTGTGCAGACCTTAAGGTAAAGGGCATGTCACCCTTTAAAACCAAAACTGTTAGATATGTGCCAGCAACCAAAACCATTTTAACCAGTTTATTACATGCATTTGTAAGCTGACATTTAATTTTATTTAATGATAAGTTATTTTCCGTTTGGTAAAGGATTGCCTACTCCCTCTGCTCAATGAGCTTTTTATAAGCTTGAGCATGTGCAGAGGAGACATCAGGGGAAACAGAAAACCATGTGAACAGGCACAGCTCTGATTGATACACTAAGGAAAGGAAGGGCCAGATGAACTGACGCTTAGATCAAGGGTGAACATGCCCTAAAGGGATCTTAATCCAAATGTTTTACTTTGCACTTGGTCATTTCATCATTACGCTTCCTAACCAGCTGGCGTTCAATCTAAAGGAACGTTAGACTTTGGAACCTTCCTCGTTCTTGTGGAAAATACCTGGAGAGTTTAAGGTAACGAACCTTTGGAATCACATGATATAATGATTAATATGGCGGATGGGGGCGTATTAGCTACCCGGGGTCATTTATTTATCTCTCATTATTAAGAATTTGTGATACACGGTTTAAAAAAAAAAAAGGGAAAGAAAACATTTGTACATTTGTTTTGATTTGCAAAGTCTTTGAAAATTGACACGTCCTTTCCCTTTAAGAGGATTTTCATGGAAATCGATGTCAATCAATGCGGATAATAGATCAGTCGGAGTTAAGAAAAGCGCCATGGCTGCAGGACAGTATATGGACTGGAATGGGGTGTTGGGTGTCCCCTAAAGACTAGTGACGGTTTAGATCTGGATTTGAATGGAATTATTAAGGTTCCTTTGTATTTTAGTATTCCTTTAAATCTTAATACATAGTGACCCTGGTAATCTTAGTCATGGAACCTTCTAATGTGTTTGTAGTTCCTCTAGAAATGTACAGCGTTGAACTGTGCTCCGGGTAAATTTTGTTGGCTAATAGAGATGGGCTAGAACTCAAACCCAAGTTTGAGCCGAACTTAACGGACTCGGACTTCTCGAAACTATCCCGGGCCTGGATTTCTCGGACTTTCGAACTTCCGGACTTTGATAATTACGTTCATTGTGGCTGTTTGCGAGATTATTGAATTTATGAGCTGTTCTCTACCCTTAAATGTATCGTTTGCTAACGCTCTAAAGTATCGTTTGCTTCGCTAGTCTCTAAAGTATCGTTTGTTTCGCTAACCTCTAAAGTATCATTTGATTTAGTTAACCCTCGAATTTATGGTTCTGTTTGATTAACCCTCAAAAGTATCATTCAGTAACCCTAAATTGACCGTAACCCTTGAAGTAGCTTGCGGAAAAAACAAATGCCAGCTCGTGTTTAAGGAGTGTTTAAACAAGTTTTTGTGATATAGTGACATGTTCCCCAGACCTTCCCAGGTGCCACAGCCATTACAGTAGTTACCATTGTTTAATTTAGCTGTAAATCACCCGGACTCTTCGAAACTATCACTCCCCATGACTTTAATGGGGTCCGAATTCAAACCATTAAACTTTAACTGAAGTTCATAAAGTTCAGTCCGTTTTCGAACTTTCAAAGTTCGGCCATCTCTATTGGCTAACCATGGCGTATTATAAAGGCGCAGTATCATTATGTCACAATACCAGGCTCTTTTTAAATTACCATTTTAGGACAATGTGTGTAGAATTCCGTGAACATTGTAAAACACACAATCCTCCATGGTATCCGCCATAGAACACAGCAAAATTTGTGACAGCCGTACAGTGAAGATTATGATGCTAGTTTAAGGGTGTGTCGTTAGCAGTAATTATAAACTTGCATTATGGGTAATGTCCAAAGATTGATAACTTCTACCACTACTTGGATCTTCTTCTTCTCTAGACTAATTGTCTACTTGTGTCTTGAACAAAGATAATTCCAGAAGAAAATACTCCGTCTTGAAAGGTTCTGTTCACCTGACTTAGTTTTCTTTATGTTTTAGGAATCAATGTGGCCAACAAGCCATCTCAGTTGTGTGGCCCTTCGAATGGAGATTCTGAGAAGAAGTTCAATTTCCAGGATTATCTGTGTTGCATGATGAGGCTGAAATCAGGTTTAAGTAAGTTCGGTCTTTCGGGCGATCAGGAAACAATGTAATGAGAATCCAGGTCTATATATAGGGGGGGGTACATTAATGGAAGAAGTAGAATTTTTATCTTGTTTGTTTTTATTTTATTTTTAGAAAAGTTTGAGATGTTAACACAGGACGGTAAAGGGGTTTTCTTGAACAAGAAAAGGTAAGTGGCACTCAATTAATTTGTTTGCAACTATTGTATTTTTGTTTCTAGGCATAGAGGTTGACCCCACAATTTATAGTTCACAGAGGTCAAGGTTCATTAGATAGTGATGAATCCCAGCTTGAAATGAGCATGATTTAATTGTAGAATCTTGGGATCCAACAGATTTTTCAACATTTTGAAACACTGAACCTTTCATTAAAAAATGTAAAAAAATGAAAATTTCGAAAATTGAAATTCGAAATTCTATAGAAAGCTCCAAATATGCAATTGAAAATTAAAAAATTCCGATTCAGTTGGATTCGTTCACCTCCCATTTGGTCCCCTTGATGACAAAATGCCATTGATATATTATAATCTAGAATTATTTATTAAGTAATCTGCATATTTATTTGCCAGATTTATTATTAATTAACATAGATCCTTTATCCCTCTAGCTGAAACTACAACTCCCAGAGTCCTTAGCTATAAACACGACTATTAATTAATTAAAATCTTTCTTATAGCGTTGACCCAACTATCTATTCTGTCTACATTCAGTTCCCAATGATAAGAAAAAGTTAACTTTATCATAATTATTCATGTTCATGATTTTATTCTTTCTAAACAATCATAACGTAGTTTACATCATGATCCGCTAGTGACCTTATATTAGATGCATGTTGGTAATGTCTCTATTTGTGTTTTTTAAAAATCACCAAGAAATGTCAAAATTCATTTCAATTGACATAACAGATCGCTATTTAGTGTGTTTGCTCTGATTCTGCAAACTCCTTGCCTTTAGGCTCGGTACACACCACCAATTTTTGGACCTATATCTGTCGATCGGCTGAAAAAAATTGTATGGTTTTCAGGCAGCTGCACGGATATCCAACTGTCCATGTGTCCGGATTGGATGAATGGACGATTGGAGGCGCTGGAAATCAGCACGCAAACTGTAGGTGTGTCCAGCTTTTAGATCATACACACATGTGATTGTGTAGCCAATGCACGATGGTTGTAACGAATGGGATAAGTATGGGCGCTAGGTTAGGCCTCGTTAAAGAGAAGGACATTTTGCCCGACCCAACGCTCATACATTAAAGGAAAACCAACGGGAATGTACTTTTTAAAAATGAGAAGTACCTTGGGCAGGGAGTTGGGACTTATTCCTACCTCCCAATATCGTTTTGTTGAGGAGCTACAGCGCATACTCACAGAATCAAAATTGGGAGCAGGAAATACCAATCCTACTTCCCTGCCCTAAGTACTTTTTAAAAACAAACAAAAACATGCACATATAGTTTCCTTTTAAACGAAAGCCGCAATGTGGCCCTTCGTTACACATTGTGTGTCAGCCCGGCGATCATACGTGTCTTAAGCGTATGCGTCTTTTTCACTACATTAAAATAATGGACAGAGAGGAACCTGCATTGTGTTATCTGCTGTACCCAGACTTGGTGGGATGATTATTATTTATTAAATGTTCATGGTGCTGTGTTTTATTTACAGTGGCTCCAGATACTGATGGCAATCTAGTTGGATGTTATTACAGCCAGCGGCAATAAAATGAAAAAGGGAATGTCCTCTATTTATCACACCATTCCAAACAAACTGCCCATTGTTCTAGGTTATGGTTCCTTATTCTTTCCTCTGCTGTTTTTCATACACCAGTAGATGTCGCTGTGAGGATGGCACATTTACATATCTTATTGACGTGATTACATATATAATTAGCGTACTTTAATACTTTAGGGCTTATTTAACGAAGTGCAAAAAAATATGTGCTGAGCTGTTAATATGCACAACACAATCAGGTGATACATTTTTATGGTCTGCTATAGTGAGAAAACATTGGATCTGATTGTGCACCTCTTGTTGAAAAGCCCCTTTATATCTGTGTAATATCAATGACAATGTTCACACCAGAAGATGTCTGCGTTAATCTTGTGTTGTTATTAGTGATAATTAAATATTGGGTTTTTTTACAAAGAAAAAATGTGTGTCATCCCAGTAGCATAACTATGTTACAGCAGCCCCTGCTGTCGTGGGGGGGGTGGGGGCAGGGACCACGGGGGTCAGTTGTTTTAAACAGCTGAATGACGTCCTCAGGAAAGATACAAGTGATCAGCTGTTTAAAAGACCGGTAGCTATCACGCGTATCTTTGTGGATGTGCAATCAGAGTTAAAAAACATCTGATTGAGCCAGAGCGGGGGTCAGGGGCTCGGCTCCAAGCTGTGGGAGGGCCCGGGCCCCTGTTGTTGCGCTCCTGGTCTATCCATCCCTTCCTAAAACTACAATTCCCAGCATTCCCTCTGCACCTTAGCTAAACATTTCCTTATCCTTGTTATAGACTGTAAAGTTTCATAAAAATGTCTCATTAACCAATTTCCTGGACTGTGTTAACTGGATATATTTATTATTATAATTCTAGTATTAATAATGCGACCCCCATTGTAAAATAGAATGGTCAATGGAGTCCCATGACCTTGCATTGTGGGACTGCGATCATGTAAGATACGGCACTCTGCACCTATTACTTCTAGGTGTATATTATATGACATAAAAATTGCATAACCCTGTTAATATCCTTATATTTTCAAGGGGTGCACAATGACATGTGACAATGATGACATCATTAAGAACTGAGACTTACAAAATGTCCTCAATATAAACAACAATCACGGTCAATATTTTACTAATATTTGTTAATAAAATTCTCACCTTATGGTAAAGTCTGCAAGACGTTTTAAAGATTCACTCCTATAAAACATCACGGTAAACGATTGAAAGCCATAATGGGTGACATTGTACCTACTGTAATATCTTATTGTACAGTAAATGCCAATGAACCTAATGAAGGGAATGTCACGTTATATTAAGATATAAGATTACATTAAAAAGGAGAACCCAACTGTATTATAATTAGCTTGTTACTAATAGATGATTAGAGAATTGTTCCTGGACATGCAGTGAATTAATGTAACCCCATTACATTAATTCTGTATTATTGATCTACAGAGAAATGTGATTGGTTTGTTTGGGAGATTGTTAAAGGGATATTTAATACACAGGTAGTTTACGTTAATAATAAACCTCTGTACAGCAAGAGAATAGAATCCCTGAGTCTTGGTCTTTGGGGGGTTAAAGGGCATATAAAACATTATATAAGGTTAAACACCCTTCTAAACCCCCAAACCCCAATAGATCAAAAGCGGAGAGCTGTAGGACTAACCCATTCTCCCCCTTCCCTCTGCCTTTTAAAGGGTTTATGCCTCTCTCCAAATTTCTGGGCTTGTTATGAGCTTGCACATGCTCAGAGCAGATATGGAAGTAGTATTCATTTCTTGGCCGTGATATCATCTGTGATATCCCTGACTGGCAGCTGCTAACCGGAAGAACCAGGAAGCAGAATGATGGGTAACAGAACCATCAGACAAAGTTTTAGGTTAGACTTACATCTCTCAGATTTCTAACTGTTGCCGCTTGGGGGGTTATTGATTTATATACAATTTTTTGTTTGGGCTTGCCCTTTAATTCCTCTAGGCCAGGATAGTCCCGAAAGCTCAACCAATTTATCTAGGGAAACAAAATTTCTTTTAATATATTTTCGTGCAAAGCTTTGTGTTTGGGGACCAGCTGTTATGTTATGCCGCTGACGTCCTGAGATAATGCAATGAGCACACTACACCACATGGCCACACCAAGGGATTCGTTGTGTTATAATTAGCTGGCGGCCTACAGCAATGCAGGAACGAAACAGCCACAGTGAAACCTAATAATGTGAATTTACATATAGAAACCCATCCTAGTGTAGATATCGGGTGATGTCATACAAGGCCTGAGATGTTCATTTGCAGAAACCAATCGGATGTTAGATAACTAGAAAACCAGTAAATAGCGAACATCTGATTGGTTGCTGAAGATTATTATTGCAAGGAAACGTTTGAATTTTTAAATAGTATATTACGAGAAAATCGAGAACGTCTGCGAGGAAAATCAGGCTCCTGTCTGGGGCCCAGAAAAACTACAGGGGCCCAGTTACAGCTGCAGTAGCTGCAATAAGTCAGTTGTCTTACACTCCAATGGAAACAATGGACTCACAATGGGGCCCCCACGATATTGCATCGGGCCCCATTCGGTTCCCTCGCTGTAGTTGTAGTGGCAGAATAAAGACTCCCGATTAGTAACGTGATTAGGTGCCCAGTCAATTCTCCACTGCCAAATGATCTGCAGAAAATAAAACACGAACGTTAAAAGACTCGAACGTTTCCTCTGGAATATTAACCAGGGCCTGGAAGGTTGTGGATTCCCCATTGCGATCAGTCAGGGGGAACGTGTAACTGAACACAGCAAATTACAGTAATTGGGAGAAGTGACCAGCTGGGCCCGACATGTACTTACCTGCACACTCACTTAGAATCTAATGAGATATTTGTTTCCATCTGCTTTAAGATAGAGCAGTCTGACTTTCAGCAGGGCTGTCACTCAATCTACAGAAGAAGGAAATATTAACCCTTTCAGCAATATAACTTCTCACAGGCTGCAATTAGAGATTTGACCCCGGGGCTTATTTTAAAGGTAACACTGCAGTCTCCAGACTAATTAGTCTGGAGACCATGGTTCCCCTTAATATTTATATCAGGGATGTTCAGCTGTAAGTAAATATATTAGATACTGGCTAGGCTAAAATTTTAACCCTTTATTTGATAAATTAAATGTCCACGGATTGAAATATCTGCAGTAAACCGCAACACTGCTAGAAATGGGATCAGGGTCCAACTTCTGTTCGAAGCAGAACGTTAAGATTCGGGAGTTTGGACGTATTTTGAAGGTAACTGTAAACGCACAAAGTTATTTTCTGTAAGGGCTAGACCACACTAGAGCGTTTTCGCGCGTTTGCGCCCGCGTTTCGCGCTCGTGTTTGCGCCCGTGATTTTCGCTAAAATGGAATCGCGGGAACGCAAAAATTCCCGCGATTCCGATGCGCATGCGATTGCGCTCGTTCGCGTTTGGTAACGCATGCGTTCACCATTTTTGGTGCATTAACGCATGCGCGCGAAACCGCATGCGCGATTTTGTGCGCGATTCCTGTGCGTTGCAGTATGGCTCACTCTCAAAAATATGATGGGAAACTCCAACGTAGTTTACGAACGTATTTTCGAGAGTGATAAGGGTTACCGAAACTAACCTCAACATACGGTGACCCTCAAAACTGCGTTCCGAAACCTCGAAAGTAAGTTCCGTTTTTGGTTTTTCTGATCTTCGGGTTTTTCTGAATTCCGTAAATCCGAAAAGGAACAAAACTTCTAGTTTCATCTGTACTCATCGCCACAAGGTAATTTCTTGCACTTACCGCTGGCGTAGCCCCGCCCCAGAAAACCCAGTTATGCCTATGACACCCCCCAGCGGTGCCTAGTACCCCTTAGCACTCCCAACTGGGGGCCACAAAAAATTCACAGCTAGACCACAGGGTGCTCTAACAGCTCACAGGGTCACCTCTCCAAGGCTGAAGTCTTTCTGCGACGCGTGTAAAAAACCGCAAATGCAAAGTTCCTTCGATACTCCATTATTGGAGCACATGCGATTAGCAAAAAAATGGTGATCACATGTAACCGGACACGATTCGCAGCACAGCGCAATCAATCTGGCCACCCAATTGTGTTTATCTGGCACACGTTTCTCACGCAAGGGATTGTAAGCTGGTATAGATACAGACGCTGCCCCCCACGTGACCCAGTGGAAAGTACCAATTAATGCATTTTACATGTGGTTATACCAACATATAGAGGATGCCCCTTAACATACAATAACATTGGGACCAATGTACAATGACATCCGGCAACTTGGTACTCCAATTACCCTGCACTAGGTAGTAATCAAGGCCATTCTACACTAGGCTGAGTGAGAGGCCTGACAAGCACAAGGTAGTAATGGAGGCCATTCCACACTAGGCTGAGTATGAGGCCTGACCAGCACTAGGTAGTTATCGAGGCCTGACCAGCACTAGGTAGTAATCAAGGCGTTTTACACTAGGCTGAGTGTGAGGCCTGGCCAGCACTAGGTAGTAATTGAGGCCTGACCAGCACTAGGTAGTAATCAAGGCCGTTCTATACTAGGTTAAGGTTGAGGGTGACAGCACTAGGGTAAATCGAGGCCTGACCAGCACTAGGTGTAATGGAGGCTGTTCCACACTAGGCTGAGTATGAGGCCTGACCAGCACTAGGTAGTAATCGACCTGACCCGCACTAGGTAGTAATTGAGGCCTGACCAGCACTAGGTAGTAATCCAGGCCATTCTATACTAGGTTGAGTGTGAGGTCTGACCCGCACTAAGTAGTAATCGAGGCCTGACCAGCACTAGGTAGTAATGGAGGTGTTCCACACTAGGCTGAGTATGAGGCCTGACCAGCACTAGGTAGTAATCGAGGCCTGACCCGCACTAGGTAGTAATTGAGGCCTGACCAGCACTAGGTAGTAATCAAGGCCCTTCTAACTAGGTTGAGTGTGAGGTCTGACCCGCACTACGTAGTAATCGAGGCCTGACCAGCACTAGGTAGTAATGGAGGCTGTTCCAACTAGGCTGGAGTATGAGGCCTGACCAGCACTAGGTAGTAATCGAGGCCTGACCCGCACTAGGTAGTAATCGAGGCCTGACCCGCACTAGGTAGTAATTGAGGCCTGACCAGCACTAGGTAGTAATCAAGGCCATTCTATACTAGGTTGAGTGTGAGGTCTGACCCGCATACGTAGTAATCGAGGCCTGAACAGCACTAGGTAGTAATGGAGGCTGTTCCACACTAGCTGAGGTATGAGGGCTGACCAGCACTAGGTAGTAATCAAGGCCTGACCCGCACTAGGTAGTAATTGAGGCCTGACCAGCACTAGGTAGTAATCAAGGCCATTCTATACTAGGTTGAGTGTGAGGTCTGACCCGCACTACGTAGTAATCGAGGCCTGACAGCACTAGGTAGTAATGGAGGCTGTTCCACACTAGGCTGAGTTGAGGCCTGACCAGCACATAGGTAGTAATCGAGGCCTGAACCGCCACTAGGTAGTAATCGAGGCCTGACCGCACTAGGTAGTAACGAGGCCTGACCAGCACTACGTAGTAATCGAGGCCGACCAGCACTAGGTAGTAATGGAGGTGTTCCACACTAGGCTGAGTATGAGGCCTGACCAGCACTAGGTAGTAATCGAGGCCTGACCCGCACTGGTAGTAATCGAGGCCTGACCCGCACTACGTAGTAATCGAGGCCTGACCAGCACTAGGTAGTAATGGAGGCTGTTCCACACTAGGCTGAGTATGAGGCCTGACCAGCACATAGGTAGTAATGGAGGCGTTCTATACTAGGTTGAGTGTGAGGTCTGACCCGCAACGTAGTAATCGAGGCCTGACCAGCACTAGGTAGTAATCGAGGCCTGACCAGCACTAGGTAGTAATCGAGGCCTGACCAGCACTAGGTAGTAATGGAAGCCATTCTACACTAGGCTGAGTATGAGGCGTGACCAGCACTAGGTAGTAATCGAGGCCTGACCAGCATAGGTAGTAATCGAGCCTGACCAGCACTAGGTAGTAATCGTAGGCCTGACCAGCACTAGGTAGTAATCGTGGCCTGACCAG
>JAACNH010007763.1:0-14304 GCA_019447015.1 Hymenochirus boettgeri
TTGTGTCTGTGCTGTTAATGAGGTAATTAGTGGGTTGTTGTGTACTATGAGAAGTGGTGTGGTTTGGCTGTACCATGAGTTAATTGTGGGTGGTACTATGAGTTAATCGTGTGTGTGTCCCATGAGTTAATTAGGGTGGTTGTGTGTACCATGAGTAATAGTGGGTGTCTTGTGTACATGAGTTATTAGTGTGTGTGTGTACTATGAGGGGTTAATTAGTGTGTGTTTGTGTGTGGGGGGTGGGTGTGTGTGGGTGGGTGTGTGGTGTTGTACCATGAGTTAATTAGTGTGTGTCTGTGTGTACCATGAGTTAATTAGTGTGTGTCTGTGTGTACCATGAGTTAGTGGTGTGTGGATACCATGAGTTAATAGTGTGTGTGTGTACTATGAGTTAATGTGTGTGTTGTGTGTACATGAGTTAATTAGTGGGTGTCTGTGTGTACCATGAGTTACTTATTAGTGTGGGTGTGTAGATGAGTTAATTAGTGCGGGTGTGCGTGGGTGGATTTGTGTGTAAATGAGTTAATAGTGTGTGTCGTGTGTCCCATGTCGTTAATTAGTGTGTGTCTTTGTGTGTACATGAGTGTAATTATGGTGTCTGTGTGTACTATGCGTACTTAGTGTGTGTGTATATGAGTTAATTAGTGTGTGTTCTGTGATTGCTACAATGAGTTAATTAGTGTGTGTGTCTGTGTGTACTATGAGTTAATTAGTGTGTGTCTGTGTGTACCATGAGTTAATCGAGTGGTGTCTGTGATGTACCCATGAGTTAATTAGGGTGTGTGTGTGAACTATGAGTTCATTAGTGTATGGTGTCCTTGTGTGTACCATGAGTTAATTAGTGTGTGTCTGTGGGTACCATGAGTTAATTAGTGTGTGTGTGTACTAAGAGTAATTAGTGTGTGTGTTTGTACCAGAGTGAATTAGTGTGTGTATGTGTGTACCATGAGGTAATAGTGTGTGTCTGGGGGTACCATGAGTTAATTAGTGTGTGTGTGTACTATGAGTTAATAGTGTGTGTGTACCATGACGGTTAATTTAGTGTTGTAGGGTGTACCATGAGTTAATAGTGTGTGTCTGTGGTGTACCAGGAGTTAATGGGTGTGTTGTGTCCTATGAGTTAATTAGTGATGTGTGCGTGATGTGGTGAGGTGTGTGTTGTGTGTGTACCATGGTTAATTAGTTGGTGTCTGTGTATTCTTGTGTCCCATTGATGTTACAAATTCGTGTGTGTCTGTGGTACCATGAGTATATTAGTGTGTTGTTCTGTGTGTGTACTATGAGTTACTTAGTGTGTGTGTGTACTATGAGTTAATTAGTGTGTTGTGGGGTACTAGAGTTAATTGAGTGTGTGTCTGATGGTACATGAGTTTTAAATTTGTTAGGGTGTGTGTGTGTGAATATGAGTGAATAGTGTGGGCTGTGTGTACCATGAGTTAATTAGTGTGTGTCTGTGTGTACATGAGTTAATTAGTGTGTGTTTGTACTAAGAGGTAATTAGGTGTGTGTGTGTACCATGAGTTAATTTGTGTGTGTCTGTGTGGTACCATGAGTTATTAGTGTGTGTCTGTGTGTACCATGAGTTAATTAGTGTGTGTGTGTACTATGAGGTAATTAGTGTGTGTGTACCATGGTAATAGTGGGATTTATGCGTCTGTGGGTACCATGAGGTAATTAGTGTGTGTGTGTACTATGAGCTAATTAGTGTGTGTGTGTACTATGCGTTAATTAGTGTGTGTGTACCATGAGTTAATTAGTGTGTGTGTGTGTACAATGAGTTAATTAGTGTGTGTCTGTGTGTACCATGAGTTAATTAGTGTGTGTGTGTGTGTAACTATTGAGTTAATTAGTTGTGGGGTGTACCATGAGTTAATGAGTGTGTGTCTGTGTTGTACCATGGCTTAGTAGTGTGTGTTGTTACTATGAGGTAATGAGTGTGTTGTGTGGTATATGAGTTAATTAGTGTTGGTGAGTTACCATGAGTTAATTGTGTGTGTGTACCATGAGTTAATTAGGTGTGTGTCGTGCTGTACCACGAGTAATTAGTGTGTGTTGCTTACCACGAGATATCATAGATGTGTGTCTGTGTGTACCCATGAGTTTAATTAGTGTGGTCTGTGTGTACATGAGTAATATGTGTGGTCTGTGGTTACTATGAGGTAATTGCTGATGTGTGTAACTATGAGGTAATAGTGTGTGTCTGTGCTATGTACCATGAGTGTTAATTAGTGGTGTTCTGTGTGTGACCATGAGTTTAATTAGTGTGTGTGGAAAATTATGCGTTATAATTGGTGTGTCTGTGTTGTACCATGAGTTAGAATTAGGTGTGTCTGTGGTTGTAACCAGTGAATTAATTAGGTGTGTGTGTATATGAGTTACTTAGTTGTGGTGGGTGTACCATGAGTTAATTAGTGTGCTGTAGTGTACCATGAGTTAATTGTGTTTGTCTGTTGTGTACATGAGTTAATTGTGTGTTCTGTGTGTACCGGAGTTAATTCAGTGTGTGGTGTACATGAGCTAATTAGTGGTTGTTTGTACCATTGAGTTAATTAGTGGTGTGTGTCTGTTGTGTCCCATGGAGTTACATAGTTGTGTGGGTGTATATGAGTTAATTAGTGGTGTGTGTCCTATGAGTTAATTAGTGTGTCGTGTGTAACATGAGTTAATTAGGGGGGTGTGGGTGACATGAGTAATTAGTTGTGTGGTCTGGGTGTACCATGAGTTTAAGTGTTGAGTGGTGTTGTACTATGAGTTAATTAGTGGGTGTGTGTGTACCATGAGTTAATTAGTGTGTGTGCTGTACCCATGAGTTGAATTAGTGTGTGTGTGTACTATGAGTTAATTAATGTGTGTGGTACCATGAGTTAATTAGTGTGTGTTGTGGTACCATGAGTTACAATTAGTGCTGTGTCTGGGGTACCATGAGGTTAATTAGTGGTGTGTGTACCATGAGTTAAGTAGGGTGTGTTGCTACTATGAGTTAATTAGTGTGTGTGTGTGTACTATGAGTTTAATTAGGTGTGTCTGTGTGTACCATGAGTTAATTAGTGTGTGTCTGTGTGTACATGAGTGAATTAGTGTGTGTCTGTGTGTACCATGAGTTAATTAGTGTGGTGGGTAGGGTTGTAACCATGCGTTAAGTAGTGTGTGTGTGTGTACCATGAGTTAATTAGTGTGTGTGTGTGTGTGCGGTGTGTACCATGAGTTAATTAGTGTGTGTGTACTATGAGTTAATTAGTGTGTGTGTGTACCATGAGTTAATTAGGTTGTTGTCTGTGTGTACCATGAGTTAATTAGTGTGTGTCTGTACCATGAGTTAATAGTGTGGTGGTCTGTGTGTAGGAGTTAAAGGGTGTGTGCTGGGATGTACCATGAGTTAATTAGTGTGGTGTGTACCATGAGTTAATTAGTGTGTGTGTACTATGAGTAATTAGTGTGTGTGTGTACCATGACGTTAATAGTGTTTGTGTCTGTGGGGTCCCATGAAGTTAGTAATTAGTGTGTGTGTGTACTATGAGTTAATTAGTGTGTGTGTACATGAGTTAATTAGTGTGTGTGTGTACTATAGAGTTATAATTAGTGTGTGTGTGTACCATGAGTAATTAGTGTGTGTTGGGTGTACAAGAGTTAATTAGTGTGTGTCTGTGTGTACCATGAGTTTAATTAGTGTGTGTGTGTACTATGAGTTAATTAGTGTGTGTGTGTGTGTGGGTGTACCATGAGTTAATTAGTGGTGTCTGTGGTACCTGAGTTAATTAGTGTGTGTCTGTGTGTACCATGAGTTAATGGTGTGGGCTGTACCATGAGTTACATAGTGTGGTGTGTACTAGAGTTAATTAGTGTGTGTGTGAACTATGAGTTAATTAGTGTGTATGTCTGTGTGTACCATGAGTTAATTAGTGTGTGTGTGTACTATGAGAATTAGCTGTGGTGGTGTGTCGTGTGTGTGTGGTGTGTGTTGGCTGTTTTGTGTACCATGAGTTAATTAGTGTGTGTCTGTGTGTACATGAGTTAAATTAGTGGTGTCTGTTGTGTACCATGAGTTAATTAGTGTGTGTGTACTATGCGAAATATAGGTGTGTCGCTGGGTACCATGAGTTAATTAGTGTGTGTCTGTGTGTACCATGAGTTAATTAGTGTGTGTGGAACTAGAGTTAATTAGTGATGGGTGGTGTGTACCATGAGTTATATTAGTGTGTGTCTGTGTTGTACCATGAGGTTAATTAGTGTGTGTGTGTGAAAGTTGAGTTAATTAGTGTGTGTGTGTGTGTACCATGAGTTAATTAGTTGTGTGTCTGTGTGTACCATGAGTTAATTAGTGTGTGTGTATATGAGGGAATTAGTGATGTGTATGTGTGTACCAATGAGTAATTAGTGTTTTGTGGGTGAAATATGAGTTAATTAGTGTGTGTGTGTGTACTATGAGTTAATTAGTGTGTTGTGGTCCATGAGGTAAATTCGTGTGTGTGGGTGTACAATGAGTTAATAGTGGTGTTCTGGTGGACCATGAGTTAATTAGTGTGTGTCGTGTGCCTGAACATGAGTTAGTGGTGCTGTGTGGTACCATGAGTTAATTAGTGTTTTTGTGTCTTGTGATACCATGAGTTAGTAGGTGATGTCTGTGGGCTACCATGAAGTTAATTTAGTGTGGTCTGGTGTACTATGAGTGTAATTAGTGTGGTAGTGTGGTGAAACTATGAGTTAATAGTGTGTATGTGTGTGGTGTACCTATGAGTAATAGGGTGTGTTGTAGATGTACCATGATTACGTAGGTGTGTGTCTGTGTGATACCATGGAGTTTAGTGTGTGTTGTGAACTATTGAGTTCATTAGGTGTGTACATGAGTTAATTAGTGTGTGTCTGTGTGTACCATGAGTAAATTAGTGTGTGTCTGTGTGTACCATGAGTTAATTGGGTGTGTGTGTGTGAACTATGAGTTAATTAGTGTGTGTGTGTACTATGAGTTAATTAGTGTGTGTCTGTGTGTACCATGAGTAATTAGTGTGTGTGGGAACTTTGAGTTAATTTGTGTGTGTGTGTGTGTGTGTGGGTGTGTGTGTGGTGTGTGTGTGTGTGTGTACTATGAGTTAATTAGTGTGTGTCTGTGTGTACCATGAGTTAATTAGGGTGGTGTGTGTGGTACCAGGAGTTAATTAGTGTTGGTATTGAATATGAGTTAATTAGTGTGTGTGTGTACCATGAGTTAATTAGTGTGTGGTCTCGTGTGTACCATGAGTTAATTAGTGTGTGTGTGAACTATGAGTTAATTAGTGTGTGTGTGTCTGTGTGTACTATGAGTTTATTAATGTGTGTGTTTGTGTGTACTATGAGTATTAATGTGTGTCTGTGTGTGCTATGAGTTAATTAGTGTGTGTCTGTGGTACTATGAGTTAATTAGTGTGTGTCTGTGGTAATAGAGTTAATTAGGTCGATGTCTGTGTTGTACTATGAGTTTATTAATGTGTGTCTGTGTGTACTATGAGTTAATTAGTGTGTGTGTGTGTACTATGAGGTTAATAGTGTGTGTCTGTTGCCTATGAGGTAATTATGTGTATGTGTGTACTATGAGTGTAAGTATGGTGTCGTGTGTACTATGAGTTAATTAGTGTGGGTAATCTGGTGGTGTACTATGAGTTAATTATTGTCTGTGGTATATGAGTTAATTAGGGTGGTCTGGTGCTATATTGAGTTATTAGTGGCTTGGGCTGTGTGTACTATGAGTTAATTATTGTCTGTGTGTACTATGAGTTAATTAGTGTATGTGTGTACTATGAGTTAATTAGTGTGTGTGTACTATGAGTTAATATTGTCTGTGTGTACTATGTGTTTGTGTCTGTGTGTACTATGAGTTGAATTGTCTGTGTTAATATGAGTTAATCGTGTATGTCTGTGGTAATATGAGTTAATTAGTGTGTGTGTACTATGAGTTAATTAATGTCTGTGTGTACTATGTGTTTGTGCGTGTTGACGTGAGTTTAATTATTGGGGTGTAATATGAGTTACTATTGTCTGGGTGACCTATGTGTTTGTGGGTACATGAGTTAATAAGCTGTGTATGGTTACTATGTGTTTGTGTTGTGTGTAAAATGATGTAATGATTGTTCTGTGTTGTACTATGAGTTAATTAGTGGGTTGTGTACATGAGTTATATTAGTGTGTGTCTGTGTTTGACTATTGCGTTAAGAGGTGTGTCTGTGTGTACTAGTAGTTATTATGTCTTTTTGTAATTGAGTTAATTAGTGGTGTATGTGGGTATATGAGTTATATTAGTGTCTGTGGGTACCTTTATGTGTTTGTGTCTGTGTGGTACTATGCGTGAATTAGTGTCGTGTGTCTAGGAGGTGATTAGTGTTTGTTGTGTGTGGGCTATGAGGTTTAATTATTGTCTGTGTGTACTATGAGTTAATTAGTGTGGTGTACTATGAGTTTAATATTGTCTGTGTGTACTCTTGTGTTGTGTCTGTGTGTACTATGAGTAATAATGTCTGTGTGTTCTATGTGTTTGTGTCTGTGGTTACTATGAGTTAATTAGTATGGGTGTACTATGAGTTAATTATTGTCTGTGCTTCG
This sequence comes from Hymenochirus boettgeri, assembly GCA_019447015.1. Lineage (NCBI taxonomy): Eukaryota > Metazoa > Chordata > Amphibia > Anura > Pipidae > Hymenochirus > Hymenochirus boettgeri. The sequence goes on from JAACNH010007763.1 coordinate 6,571, forward strand.
TTATATGTGTTTGTGCTCTGGTGTACTATGAGTTAATTAATGGCTGTGTGTACTATGTGTTTGTGTTGTGTGTATATGAGTTAATTAGGTGCGGGACTATGAGTAATATTGTCTGGTGTACTATGGTTTGTGTTTGTACTATGAGGTAAATACATGTCTGTCTGACGTGGTTTGGGTCTGTTTGTCCTATGAGTCTTATTGTCGTGTGTGCTATGAGTTAATTAGTATTTTTTTACTTTGTTGTATTTTGTTTTTTTTACTTTTTTTTTTTTCGGGTTGATTTTTTTGTATGGGTGTTCCCACCCCCCTTACCCCACTTCTTTTACTTTTTTTTGTCCTGTTTTTCTGTTTTTTATTTCTTTTTTTTACTTTAAATTCTTTTTATAGTGGTTTTAATTTTTTATATGTTTTTATGGTTTTTATGTTGTATTTAGTGTGTACCTATGAGTTAATGATTGTTGGGGGTACTATGTGTTGGTCTGTTGGCATGTTGTAATATGAGTTAAGTAAGTCTGTGCTGGACTAGGTTGTGTCTGTTGTTGCTAGGAGTTAATTAGTGGTGTGTGTATTTATGAGTAATTATGTCTGTGTGTACTATGTGTGTGTGTCTGGTGTACTTATAAGTAATTAAGGTGTGTATGTGTGACTATGTGTTTGTGTCTGTGTGTAATAAGAGTTAATTAGTGTGTGTGTACTATGAGTTAATTATTGTCTGTGTGTACATATGAGTTAATTATTGTCGTCTGTACTATGTGTTTGTGTCTGTTTTCGTACTATGAGTTAATTATTGTTGTGTGACTATGAGTTAATTAGTATGTGTGTACTATGAGTTAATTATTGTCTGTGTGTTACGATGTGTTGTGTCTGTGTGTACTATGAGTTAATTAATGTCTGTGTGTACTATGTGTTTGTGTCTGTGTGTACTATGAGTTAATTAGTGTGTGTGTCAGTGTCAGTGTGTCAGTGTGTCAGTGTGTATATGTGTTTGTGTCTGTGTGTACTATGAGTATTAATGGGGGTCTTTGTGTTTACTATGTGTTTGTGTCTGTGTGTAATATGAGTTCATTAGTAGTGTGTACTATGAGTATTAATGTCTGTGTGACTATGTGTTTGTGTCTGTGTGTACTATGAGTTTAATTAGTGTGTGTGTACTATGAGTAATTTTGCAGTGTGTTGTACTATGTGTTTGTGTCTGTGTGTACTATGAGTTAATTAATGTGTCTGTGTGTACTATGGGTTGTGTCTGGGTGTAATATGAGTTAATTGTAGTGGACTATGAGTAATTAGTCGTGGGTTACTATGGTGTGTGTCTGTGTGTATATGTGTTTGTGTCTGTGTGGAATATTTGTTGTGTGTCTGTGTGTACTATGAGTTAAGTCTTGTATGTGTGTACTATGTGTTGTGTCTGTGTGTACTATGTGTTTGTGTCTGTGTGTACATGAGTTAATAGTGTGTCTGTGTGTACTATGAGTTAATTAGTTGTGTGTACTATGAGTTAATTGTGGTGTGTTGTACTATGAGTTAATTAGTGTGTGTCTGTGTTGTCCATGAGTTCATTAGTGTGGGTGGGTCCGTGAACTATGAAGTTAATTAGTGGGGTATGGTGTACCATGATGTTAATTGTGGTGTCTGTGGTGTACCATGAGTAATTAGTGTGTGTGGTACTAAGAGTTATTAAGTGTGGTGTGTACCCTGAGATTAACTTAGGGTGTGTTGTGTTGTACCCATGAGTTAATTAGTGTGTGTCTGTGTGTACCATGAGTTAATTAGGGTGTGTCGTGTGTACTATGAGTTAATTAGTGTGTTGTGTACCATGAGTTAATTAGTGTGTTTGTGGTACCATGAGTCGTTAGTGGTGTGTGTTTTATATGAGCTAAATTAGTGGTGTGGTTGAAGGAGTTAATTAGTGGTGTGTGTACCAGACGTTAATTAGTGTGTGTGTGTACTATGAGTTAATAGTGTGTGTCTGTGTGTTACAATGAGTTTAATTAGGGTGATGGTGTGTGTGTACTATGAGTTAATTAGTGTGTGTGTACCATGAGTAATTAGTGTGTGTCTGTTTGGGTACCATGAGTTAATTAGTGTGTGTGTGCGGTACTATTGAGTTAATTAGTGTGTGTGTGAACTATGAGTTAATTAGTGTGTGTGTGTGTACATGAGTTAATTAGTGTGTGTGTACCATGATGAATAGTCGTGTGTGGTGTACCACGAGTTAAATTAGTGTGTGTGTACCACGAGTAATTAGTGTGTGTCTGTGTGATACCATGAGTTAATAGTGTGTGTCTGTGTGTACCATGAGGTAATTAGTGTGTGTCTGGGTGTACTATGAGTTAATTAGGTTGTGTGTACTATGAGTTAAGTAGTGTGGGTCTGTGTGTTACCATGAGTTAATTAGTGTGTGTCTGTGTGTTACCATGAGTTAATTAGTGTGTGTGTGTGAACTATGAGTTAATTAAGGTAGTGTCTGTGTTACCATGAGTAATTGTGTTATGGTCGTTGTGTGTACCATGAGTTAATTAGGTGTGGTGTACTATGAGTAATTAGTGTGATGTGTGTTACCATGAGTAATAGTTGTGTGTCGTACAATGCTACTTAGTGTTGGCTGTGTGTCAATGAGTTAATTAGTGTGTGTCTGTGTGTACCATGAGGTAATTAGTGTGTGTGTGTATAGGAGTTAATTAGTGTGTGTGTGTACCATGAGTTAAGTAGGTGTGTTGTGTGTACCATGAGTTAATTAGTGTGTGTGTGTACTATGAGTTAATTAGTGTGTGTGTGTACTATGAGTTTTAGTGTGTGTGTGTACCATGAGTTAATTAGTGTGTGTGTGTGTACCATGAGTTAATTAGTGTGTGTCTGTGTGTACCATGAGTTTATTAGTGTGTGTGTGTACTATGAGTTTAATAGGGTTGGTGTACCATGTTTAATTAGTGTGTGTGTGTACTATGAGTTAATTAGTGTGTGTGTGTACTATGAGTTATTAAGGTGTGGTGGTGTACCATGAGTTTTAATTAGTGATGTGTCTGTGTGTTACCATGAGTTAATAGTGTGTGTCTGTGTGTAACCATGGTTCATTCGTGCTGTGTGTGGTACCATGAGTGAATTAGTGTGGTCCGTGGTGTACCATGAGTTAATTAGTGGTGTATGATGTGTACCATGAGTTAATTAGTGTGTGTCTGTGTGTACTATGAGTTAATTAGTGTGTGTTGTGAAACTATGAGTTAATTAGTGTTGTATGTGTGTGTGTGTACCATGAGTTAAATTAGTGGGTGCTTTGTGTGTACCATGGTAATAGGTAGTGTGGTTGTGTTACCCATGCGTTAGGCTTTGTGTGTCAACTAGAGTTAATTAGTGTGTGTACCATGATTAATTAGGTGTGTCTGTGTGTCATAGTTAATTAGTGTGTGTCTGTGTGTACCATGAGTTAATTAGTGTGTGTCGGTGTGTACCATGAGTTAATTAGTGTGTGTGTGTTTGTGAAACTATGAGTTAATTAGTGTGTGTGTGTTACTAGAGTAATTAGTGGTGTATGTGTGTACCATGAGTTAAATTAGTGGTGTGGGACTCTTGAGTTAATTTGGGTGTGTGTGTGTGTGTGGTGTGTGTGTGTGTGGTGTGTGGTGTACTATGAGTTTAATAGTGTGGTCTGTGTGATTCCATGAGGTAATTAGGTGTGTGGGTGTGTGTACCAGAGTTAATTAGGTGTGTGGAAACTATGAGTTATTAGTGTGTGTGTGTGTGTGTTGTTCCATGACGTCATTATGTAGTGTGTCGTGTCGTACCATGAGTTAATTAGTGGGTGTGTGAAATATGGTTATTAGTGTGTGGTGTCTGTGTGTACTTATGGTTGATAATGTGTGTGTTTGTGTGTACTATGAGTTTATTAATGTGGTTGTGGGCTTGAGTTAAGTATGTGTGTCTGGGTGTTACTAATGAGTTAATTAGTGTGTTGGCTGTGTGTAATTCTGAGTTAATTAGTGGTGTCTGGGTTACTGAGTTAATTAGTTGTGTTGTCGGTGTGTACTATGAGTTTATATGTGTGTCTGTGATGTACGATGAGTTTGAATGGTGTGGTCTTGTGTACTATGAGTTAATTAGTGTGTGTCTGTGTGTACTATGAGTTAAATTAATTGTTGTGTGTAATATGAGTTAAATTAGGGTGTCTGTGGTAACTAGGAGTTAATTAGTGTGTGTATCTGTGTGTACTATGAGTTAATTATTGTCTGTGTGTACTATGAGTTAATTAGTGGTGTCTGTGTGTATATGGTAATTAGTGTGTGTGTCTGTTTGTACTATGAGTTAATTATTGCTGTGTGTACTCTGAGTTAATTAGTGTATGTGTGTACATGAGTTAATTAGTGTGTGTGTACTATGACGGTAATAGTGTTGTGTGTACTATGGTGTTGTGTCTGTGTGTATATGAGGTTAATATTGTCTGTGGGTACTATGAGTTAATAGTGATGTCTGTGTGTCAATATGCGTTAATTAGTGTGTGTGTCTATGAGTTATTAATGTCTGTGATTTAATATGTGCTGTGTCTGTGGGTACTAGAGTTATTATTGTGTGTGTACTATGAGTTAATTATTGTCTGTGTGTACTATGTGTTTGTGTCTGTGTGTACTATGTGTTTGTGTCTGTGTGTACTATGAGGTAATTAGTGTGTCTGTGTGTACTATGAGTTAATTAGTGTGTGTACTATGAGTTAATTATTGTCTGTGTGTACTATGAGTTAATTAGTGTGTACTATGAGTTAATTATTGTCTGTGTGTACTATGAGTAATTAGTGTGTCTGTGTGCTACTATGAGTTAATTAGTGTGTGTACTATGAGTTAATTCTGTCTGTGGTACTTGTGTGGTCCTGTGTGTAAATAGGCGTTTGTGTCTGGGGTGTACTATGAGGTTATTATTGTCTGTGGGTAATATGTGTGTTGTGTCCTGTGTGTACTATGAGTAATTATGTCGTGCTGTAGATGTGTTTGTGTCTGTGTGTACTAGTGTTTGTGTCTGTGTGTTACTATCTGGTTGTGTTGTGTGTACTATGTGTTTGTGTGTGTGTTACTATGGGTTGTGTCTGTGGGTACTATGTGTTTGTGTCTGTGTGTACTATGTGTTTGTGTCTGGTGTCGTAACTAGGTGTTGGTTCTGGTGTTGTATATGTGTTTGTGTCTGTGTGTACTATGTGTTTGTGTCTGTGTGTACTATGTGTTAATTATTGTCTGTGTGTTACTATGTTGTTTGTGTCTGTGTTACTATGTGTTTGTGTCGTGTGTATTTACCCAGACTCTCTAGGCAATATATGGAGTTAAAGTCACGCTAACTGGTTCGCTTAGCGTTGGATGCACGGGTTACGCAAAAATCACACGCTCACGATTAATATCGTATTTGCGTTGTTTTAGCGCAGGATTTAAAAGCCAGCAGAGAGCTGCCATTGAATTCCGCAGTTGCTAAATCCCTACTGACTTACAAGGGGCATTGAGATCAAGGTCTCTGTGTTTGCTGATGACACAACTCGGGTAACAATTTTGAAGATGCGATACTTACCGTCCTGTTTCGCACCAAAGGTTCCCAGCACCAGAACTTTAATGTCTACAAAGTCCCAAACAAAAAGGACTCATCAGGGTCACGTTCTAACATTCACTTTGTTGGGAATAGCAGGGTATTCATAAAAGGTCTAACGTAAAAATGGTGATAATTTTGCCCAACCATCAGATGTTAGCCTTCAAATGTTAAATAGGATTGGTTGGGCAAAATTAGCCCCATTTTAACGAATAAGAACTTTTATTGATATAACCTGATAGGTGTTTTTGTGTCTCTTGCGATAACAGGACGATAAGTATCGACCTTCAATTGTTTCTGTGTATTGAACTATTTTAAGAGACATTTTTATATTAAGTCCCTAAATTTAGACCTGGGCACAGGATTTTAAAATTTGAGTCTTTTATAAAAAAATGTATATTGTATTGTGTATTGAACCTGTGTGGGTTGTGGCTGGCCAGCCAACTTTAGAATAATGTAATAGACGGTTATATAGTTGATACTAAGGGTCCAAATGAAGAAAACTCAAAAAATTTTTTTTTTTTCCCCATTTTTCTGCCACATTCCTTCTGGGTTGTTTTTCCTCTTGAAGGTTTTTTGGTTAATCTATGCAGGCAGATTAGACAAGTTATAACTAAATTAATAAGGGGAATGGAGGGGCTTGATATGCAGGCAGATTAGACAAGTTATAACTAATTAAATAAGGGGAATGGAGGGGCTTGATATGCAGGCAATTAGACAAGTATAACTAAATTAATAAGGGGAATGGAGGGGCTTGACTATGCAGGGAGATTAGACAAGTTATAACTAATTAATAAGGGGAATGGAGGGGCTTGACTATGCAGGCAGATTAGACAAGTTAACTAAATTAATAAGGGGAATGGAGGGGCTTATATGCAGGCAGATTAGACAAGTTATAACTAAATTAATAAGGGGAATGGAGGGGCTTGACTATGCAGGCAGATTAGACAAGTTATAACTAAATTATAAGGGGAATGGAGGGGCTTGACTATGCAGGAGATTAGACAAGTTAAACTAAATTAATAGGGGAATGGAGGGGCTTGACTATGCAGGCAGATTAGACAAGTATAAACTAATTAATAAGGGGAATGGAGGGGCTTGACTATGCAGCAGATTAGACAAGTTATAACTAAATTAATAAGGGAATGGAGGGGCTTGAATAATGCGGATGGACAATAAATGTATAGGAGCTTACGTAGCTACAGGCAGATAGAAAGTTTAACTAAATAATAAGGGGAATGGAGGGCTTGACTATGCAGGCAGTTAGACAAGTTATAACTAAATTAATAAGGGGAAGGAGGGGCTTGAACTATGCAGGCAGATTAGACAAGTTTATAACTAAATTAATAAGGGGAATGGAGGGGCTTGAACTATGCAGGCAGATTAGACAAGTTATAACTAAATAAATAGGGGAATGGAGGGGCTTGGGCTGGACTATGAGGCAGATAGACAAGTTATACTAAATTAAAAGGGAATGGAGGGCTTGAATATGCAGGAAGATTAGACAAGTATAACTAAATTAATAAGGGAATGGAGGGGCTTGACTATGCAGGGCAGATTAGACAAGTTATAACTAAATTAATAAGGGGAATGGAGGGGCTTGACTATGCAGGCAGATTAGACAGTTATATTAATTAATAGGGGAAGGGGGGGTTGACCTATGCAGGCAGATTAGACAAGTTATACTATAAATAATAAGGGGAATGGAGGGGGGGCTTGACTATGCAGGCAGATTAGACAAGTTATAACAAATTAATAAGGGGATGGAGGGGCGGCTGGGCCGGCTTGGGGGTTTTGGCTTGGCTGACTATTGCAGGCCGATTAGACAATTTAGAATTAAAATTAATAAAGGGGAATGGAGGGGCTTGACTATGCAGGCAGATTAGACAAGTTATAGCTAAATTAATAAGGGGAATGGAGGGGCTTGACCATGCAGGCAGATTAGAGAAGTTATAACTAAATTAATAAGGGGAATGGAGGGGCTTGACTATGCACCATTTGTCACTAAGGTGCGTATACTGGAGTGGGGGAAGTAGCTACTAAAGAAAGCAAGAGCTGACTATGAGTGCAGATTGCAAAGTTGATAACTAAATTAATAAGGGAAGGAGTGGAGGGGCTTGACTGATATGCAGGCATGATAGACAAGTTATAACTAATTAATAAGGGGAATGGAGGGGCGTG
>JAACNH010007764.1:0-14299 GCA_019447015.1 Hymenochirus boettgeri
GGTTGAAGGTTCACTAGCTATTTTGTAGTATTTAAAGTATCACTAGCTATTTTGTAGTGTGTAAAGGTATCACTAGCTATTTTATAGCATGTTAAAGGTATCACTTGCTGTTTTCTAGTATGTTAAAAGGTATCACTAACTATTTTTAGTATGTTTATTTGTTGTCTGTATCTATTTTCTAGTACCGGTATGTTAAAGGTATCACTAGCTATTTTCTGGTATGTTAAAGGTGTCACTAGCTATTTTCTGGTATGTTAAAGGGTCACTATCTATTTTCTGGATGTTAGGCATCACTAGCTATTTCTATTTTTTCTGGTATGTTAAAGGTATCTATCTATTTTCTAGTAAGTTAAGATACTGTATCCTGCTATTTTGTAGTATGTTAAGGTGTCACTATCTATCCTTAGTATGTTTAAGGTATCACTAGCTATTTTGTAATATGTTAAAGGTGTTACTAGCTATTTTCTGGTATGTTTTAAAAGGTATCACTAGCTATTTTCCACTATGTTAAAGGTATCTATCTATTTCTAGTATGTTGAAGATATCACTAGCTATTTTGTAGTATGTTAAAGGCATCACTAGCTATTTTGTAGTATGTTAAAGTGTCACTATCTATTCCTTAGTATGTTTAAGGTATCACTAGCTATTTTCTAGTATGTTAAAGGTATCACTGCTATTTCTATTATGTTAAATATCACTAGCTATTTATGGTATGTTAAAGGTATCACCAACTCTTTCTAGTATTTTTTAGCATGTTAAAAGTACACTCGCTATTTTCTAGTATGTTGAAGGTATCACTAGCTATTTTGTAGTATGTTAAAAGGTATCACTAGCTATTTTGTAGTATGTTAAAGGTTCACTAGCTATTTTATAGCATGTTAAAGGTATCACTTGCTGTTTTCTAGTATGTTAAAGGTATCACTAACTATTTTCAGTATGTTATATTGTTGCTATCTTTTTCTAGTACCGGTATGTTAAAGGTATCACTGCTATTTTCTGGTATTTTAAAGGTGTCACTAGCTATTTTCTGGTATGTTAAGGTGTCACTATCTATTTTCGTAGTATGTTAAAGGTGTCACTAGCTATTTTCTGGTATGTTGAAAGGTATCACTACTATTTTCTGGTATGTTAAGGTATCTATCTATTTTCTAGTATGTGAAGATAATGTATAACTAGCTATTTTGTATTAGTTAAGGCTCACTAGCTATTTTGTAGTATGTTAAAGGTGTCACTATCTATTCCTTATGTAGTTTAGGTATCGCTAGCTATTGTAATATGTTAAAGGTATCACTAGCTATTTTCTAGTATTTTAAAGGTTCACTAGCTATTTTCTAGTATGTTAAAAGGTATCACTGCTATTTTCTATTATGTTAAAGTATCACTAGCTATTTTAGTATTTAAAGGTATCACAACTCTTTTCTAGTATTTTTTAGCATGTTAAAAGGTATCACTCGCTATTTTCTAGTATGTTAAGGTATCACTAGCTATTTTGTAGTATGTTAAAAGGTATCACTAGCTATTTTGTAGTATGTTAAAGTATCACTAGCTATTTTAAGCATGTTAGGTATCCTTGCTGTTTTCTAGTATGTTAAAGGTATCACTAACTATTTTCTAGTATGTTTATTTGTTTGCTATCTATTTTCTAGTACTGGTATGTTAAAGGTATCACTAGCTATTTTCTGGTATTTTAAAGGTGTCACTAGCTATTTTCTGTATGTTAAAGGTGTCACTATCTATTTTTCTAGTATGTTAAAGGTGTCACTAGCTATTTTCTGGTATGTAAAGGTATCACTAGCTATTTCTGGTATGTTAAAGGTATCTATCTATTTTCTAGTATGTTGAAGAAATGTATAACTAGCTATTTTGTAGTATGTTAAGGCATCACTAGCTATTTTGTAGTATGTTAAAGGTGTCACTATCTATTCCTTAGTATGTTTAAGGTATCGCTAGTATTTTGTAATATGTTAAAGTTATCACTAGCTTTTTCTAGTATGTAAAGGTATCACTAGCTATTTCCTAGTATGTTAAAGGTATCACTAGCATTTGTAATATGTAAAGGTATCACTAGCTATTTTGTAGTATGTTAAATGTTAGCATTTTTGTAGTATGTTAGAGTATCACTAGCTATTTCCTAGTATGTTTAAAGGTATCACTACTATTTTCTAGTATGTTAAAGGTATCACTAGCTATTTTCTAGTATGTTAAGGTATCACTTGCTATTTTCTATTATGTTAAGGTATCACTAGCTATATCTGATGTATAAATTAGATCAACTGGACTTGAGTTTATTCTTGAAGACGTTTCTCTAGTCATCTGATTGGCTTTCTCAATTCAGAATGACTTGTACAAGAATCTTGTGGCAATTATGTACCCTGGAAAATCCCAATTAGCATATCACAGCCAAGTGTGAAGGGCGATTGGATAGTGGCTAAGAGGTGTTATAGGAACGCCAGAGTAGGTGTCAAAACAGCATTGTACATGGCAGACAGTTGGTGTCGAACCCTCCCACCTCTATTTAGGCTTGGTTTCTAAAGAAACCATTCTAGAAAATACTGTAGCTAATGATACCTTTAACATACTAGAAAATAGTTAGTGATACCTTTTAACATACTAGAACCCCCCACCTCTATTTAGGCTTGGTTTCTAAAGGGGTTCGACACCTTACTCTGGGCGTTCCATAACACCTCTTAGCCACTATGCAATCACGCCCTTAACACTTGGCTGTGATATGCTAATTGGGATTTCCAGGGTACATAAAAGTCATTCTGAATGAGAAAGTCAGTCGGATGACTAGCGAAACGTCTTCAAGAACTAAACTTCAAGTCCAGTTGATCTATTGAATACAACAGATATACCATGACCTGGATTAATAAGAACCTTCACAAGTGTATCACTAGCTATTTTCTGGTATGTTAAAGTATCACTAGCTATTTTCTGTATGTTAAGGTATCACTAGCTATTTTCTATTTTCTGGTATGTTAAAGGTGTCACTCGCTTTTTCTAGTATGTTGAAGTATCACAGCTATTTTGTATATGTTAAAACTTTAAAAGGTATCACTTGCTATTTTGTAGTATGAAAGGTATCGCTAGCTATTTAATAGTATGTTAAAGGTATCACTAGCTATTTTGTAGTATGTTAAAGGTTCACTAGCTATTTTATAGTATGTTAAAGGTATCATTAGCTATTTTGTAGTATGTTAAAGGTATCATTAGCTACAGATTTTCGAGAAGGTTAAAAGGTATCACTATCAATTTTTATGGTATGTTAAAAGGTATCACTAGCTATTTTCTAGTATGTTAAAGGTATTACTAGCTATTTATAGTATGTTAAAGGTATCACTTGCTGTTTTCTAGTATGTTTAAAGGTATCACCAACTATTTCTAGTATGTTAAAGGTATCATTAGCTACAGTATTTTTAGAATGTTAAAAGGTATCACTAGCAATTTTGTAGTATGTTAAAATTATCACTTAGTTTTCCAGTATGTTGAAGTTTTCACTAGATATTTTCTAGTATGTTTAAGTTTCACTAACCATAGCTAGAGATACCATGTTAAAGGTGTCTCTAGCTATTTTGAAGTATGTTAAAGGTGTCGCTAACTATTTTCTGGTATGCTAATTGTTCTATTTGTGTTAATATACTAACATAACCCTAATGATATATAGGTGAATTTTGTGTTGCCATGCATGCTGCATTAAATTAAAATCAATGCTACAATACATCTTTTTTAGAGATACCGAATGTTCCCATAATACTATCCCATTGCATGCTGCTAAATAAAATGAAGACTACAATAGAAAAGACTAGGAACAGGTGAACAATGTTGTATAATATGATTCTGCAGTTGTATGATCACAATTCCTAGACTGTAGGAAAGTTAGCTCTGCTTGCGTCTATTTGTCCATAGCTATGAATGATGTGCCTCTGGATACATTTCAGCTGTGGCTTTAAACTGTAGTTGCCATTCAGAAAAATCTTTGGCTCATTGTCATCTTTTTGTGATTTTTATACATCATTAGCTGCTAAAATACTGTGGAAATGACACTTTGTTCTCTGCTCCTGTCATTAGACAACACAAACAGGTCATTTTAAAGATTGTTAGGGTTACTATGCGACTGTAATCTGTACAAGATGAACATTGAAATGTAATTCACTTCGCAAAGTTCATACATACAATACAATGACCATTCTATAGTCCTTTCTCTGTGGCTATGGACACCTGATTTCGAGATGAGACTTAGGGAAATGTTTGGCTTTTTCTTACTTAACATGTGATCATTTTGTTCTTCCCTGTACGACTCCTAATATTAATATTAATAAACATGACTCAGAGTCAGGTGCAGGGAAGAACAAGTAGTGGGAGGAAATATTATATTTGACAATGTATAATGTGACTTTATTACATTCTGCTATACTTCTATTATCTGCAATGAACTGTAAAATTTCACCCTGAAACTGACAAGATTTTGGCACCAAAACTGAAATATTGCAGCTAAATTTCAGGTTTTGTTGCAAAAATTTCCCTACTGAATCGATTATTGGATGTGGGCAAATTAGCGATGAATGTAACATTTTGTATTAATGAATGAATGTAAACCTACGTGTTCAGCTGTCTCTGTAGTCCAATGAGGACCAACAAAGATGGTATACAGGAGATGCTGACAGCATTTAGTTTCTGCTTGGTGGATTGCTAAACCAAATGGTCACTGATGGACTTTATTTCCTCCCACAGAAGAGACTGCCAACTTCAGGGGAGATTTACCCTGCACCGCTTTGGGTAAATCTCCCACGTGGTTCAATAGCGCGTGTGTGCCTCTGTAAATAGCAAACTGGCTTTACCCTTTGCGTGATTACCGACAGCTATGTTTAAATTGCTTGCACTGGCTGCCTGATATACTCACCAGCAGGCGCAACAAAGGGGTTAGGGTCGTCCTAACCCATATTAAATTGGTTGTGAGACTTTTAAAGGGCGTGTCCACCCTTGTAATAAACTTTTTAGATCATCTTATATACCCGACTATAAGCCGATCTGAGTATAAGTCGAGGTACCCATTTATCTGAAAACTAGTAAAATCTGATTGACTCGAGTATAAGTCGAGGGTAGAAATTAGACCACTACTGCCTTCTGATTCTATATTGTTTTGAGCTTTAGTTGCCCTTTAAATGGACCAGCGGAATTCCCATACGGTTTTCCATACAGTAATAGCCATACAGGATTTGACTATTACTGTATCGCACTACTGTATGGGAATCTGCTATCCATTTAAAGGGCAGCTAAAGCCTCAAAACAATACAGAATCAGAAGGCAATCTTTTGCAATAGATGCCATCCTCCTGAACTCTATTGTTTTAAGGCATTAATTTCCCTTTAAATGGAGAGGAATACCACAAAGTAACCCCAATCACTTGCCACTCCAGATGTTTGCAAACTACAACTCCCAGCAGCTTTAGTTGCTGGGAGTTGTAGTTTCCAAACATCTGCAATGGCAACGACTGCACCTACCCCTCAGTGGAGGAGAGGACTGCCTTAATGTTCCTAATGCAATCCGGACTCCTGCTGACATGTTCCTTATGTTACCAATTCGATCTCCTGCTGTCAGTCCCTCTGCCCCAACCGCATAACTATTATTCACAGAAAGTGCCCCAATCTTTACTTGCCATGCCTCTATCCTTCGCCGCACTGCCCCTGCCCTCTGCTTGCATAAAATGCTAGAAGGGACGGGACTGGCAGCCGCATCCGTGATTGGCTGAGAGGCAGCCAATAACGGACGCGGCTGCCGGAGTTGAGACCGGCAAAGGAAGAGAGAGATATGGTAAGTAAGATTGGGCACCTTCTGTAAATAAAAATTATGTGGTTGGGGTTGGGGGAAGGAGCAGAACATAATATAAAAGGATTTTACACTAGGGGGAGGGAGGAGAGGGAGGGAGGGGGAGAAGGGCTGCAGTACGCCTGCCAAACTTCTCCCGGAGGAGAGACGGAGGCAGAGTTCTATATGGACTCTGCTATCCTCCTGGTGGCCAGTTTTTGGGACTTTGGGGGGGGATTACAGGAGACCATATGGAGCTGGGATGTGAGTAAGGATTTTATACACTACAGAGTGGGGCCAGTAGTGGGTTAAATATAGTTTGGGGTGGACATGCCCTTTAACTCCTTCAAATAGCGCAGTGGTTTTGGATAAATAGCCTGTTATTGCCGAGCAGTTTGACTGTAGGACCATCAGTTGCCAAATTGAAGTTTGAAATAAACGTTTCCTTGGTTATTTTAAAGAATAACATAGCACATCTGAAATATAGGATCCTGAATAATGCACCTGCATTAGATTCTACATGAAAATGAACTAAGACTGTACAATGGATTTTGAAGGATAGGGTAGCTAGGCCAATTTATCTGACATCTTGGCCGTTTTTTACTGTATGGATCAATATTATATTACGGTGTTATACACGCCACACTATAAATTGCTGAGTAATACGGGATGTTATTTTATTAACGATAAATATCAGTAATTAGGATCACAGCGGATTTCTTAATGCCTATACCGTAAATAACAATTGGGCATTTTATGACCGATCTCTGGATGTACTGATATGTTTCCAATTTAAGTCTTTAGTCCAGATATAGTGAGCTTTTTCATTGGGAAAGATAAATAACAATTTTCATTCCTTCATTTGCCTTGTTCGTTTTTTTTCCTCCATTTGTGAATCGTAGATTTAAAGAATAGTTCACTACAAAGTGAACTATTCCTTTAATACATTGATTGAAGACCGTGAGGATAAGGAGCTATGCCTTACCTCCTGATCTTCAATCAATGCAAGTGGAGCCAGAAACGAACTTAGAGCAAACTTACCTGTTATGCGACTCCTCCACAGCAGCACTGACAGTCCGACCGTTCCGGGGTTGAGGTGAAAAATGAAGGACCAAAAGAGCGAAAGAAATACGGAGGGAGGATCCAGCTACACAACGTTCCACAATGGGATAATCGTGCACTATGCTAGTTGCACCAGACAATCGGCTGAGGCATGACTTATCCATTATTGCACGTGATGATCGTGCTTCTTAATGATATATTATGTACCCAAATAAAGCTGTTCAGATCCACACTATCGCACATGGTGACGGGCAACAAATGGCCTCATTTTCCACATGCTGCAATTAATATCACTGGAATATCCAATATATTCTGTTAATAGAGTTTTGGGATCACACATAAAAACTGATTGCAGCACAACATGTCGCCAAACCATAAATACACGGTGCAGCAAATTCAAATCGTGCACACCAATTGCCAAAACTTGCTCTGAAGACAAAATCCCCCCCCAATGTAATGGTTTTGTGCTGCCCTTTTTTTTTCAATAAATTGTATCCACAGCATAATTATGGGGGTTTCTTGCAAAAATTATTATTAGGTGAATGGCCCTTTGAAAGACCACCACAGTCACATAATTACATTATCCCCCCAATCTTCCCTAAAGACTATAATTGATGTGGGGAGCGGAGGCTTAGATATGCACTTTACAAATAAACAGTAAGGGTATCGATCCTATTTCTTCCTGCAGCTTCCCTTTTTTACTCCTGTGACTGCTCACTCAATGAAGCCTTGATGCCCACTTCTGAGACACATTAAAGGCTTTGTGATCATGGGATGAGAAGGGTAGACATGACCGAATGTACCCGAAACCAAGGGTACGGCCCCAGCACCCACCTTCCTCACAGACAATCCTCTGCATGAGGAGATATCATTTTAAACATAGTTTTTCTTCAAGTTAACATTTGTAACAGATTGTTTAAAGGAGAACTTGTGCCTCCAAACAATTTGATTTTAAATGTAAGGCCAGTTCCACTTTAAAATGAATCATCAACCATCTATCTACATGCTGCTCACCAATGGTATAGAAGAAATCACTGATCAGAAAGTTAGGGGGGTGGGAGATCTGAATCTGCCGTCGCTCTGGATTCTATTCCCCTCTCTCTATGTCAAACCTCAATAAACAGGGAAATTAACAACCTCTCACTCTCTCTGCTGCGAGCACAGCACAGCAAGGGACTGTTGACACTGCCCAAAGTTATTCCTTTAGCACTTCCACCCTTCCTATTTATCTGTATATTACCCACCTAAGTAGATTGTACGGCTTGAAAAACGGGTGTGCAGGAGCCAGTCATTGTCGCTGCATGGTGTGTAGTACATTGATGATGGTCGAGAGCGCTGTAGTAAGGTATGTCGATGAAATGTGGCTGCAATGGAAGCAGAATCTGGTTATTCTAGTGTCGTATGTACATAAGGGCTCAAGGGGCAGTCCCTTGTGGAAGCTGATGATAAATAGGAACCATATGGCAGACATACATTGACAAGATCGTGAGTTAGCCGTCTCTGTCGTGTGATCATGATGGTTGCCGACATGCTGCGGTGTAGAAGGAGACCAGACAAGATGTATAGAATGTTGGGCGAGGGTGCAGCTTGAAGCGAAGTGGGCAAAAGCAAGCTGCCAGCGAGATGGGTTTACAAAAAGTGTGGACAGTGAAAAATAATGGGATGGGGCCATGGTGACGGCTCCGTGTCCACAGTGAGTTATTCAGAGCTGACGGGAGTGCAGGGAATAACGGAATAACTGCATCAAAGGTTCGTGCTCACCATTCGTCACCGCAGTAGAACACTGTCCAAATTCTTAAAAGACTAAATGTGGATAGTAGGAAGGACTAAGTAAGGCAGGGGTAAGTGGTCAAAAGAGGGGTGACTGCGGAAAAACGCAACAAGCTGAGTTGCGGGCGGGCGGTGATCATTAATTACCACTAGGATAAATGTTTGCGATCAAGCAATCGGAAGAACAGATGTAAGATTGTACACAAAAAGTGCCACAGAAGAGGGAAAAAAGGGCAGTAGTGGAGGGAGAAGACAGATGAGGTGTGTGGGAAGCACGCGGGGGTGTAGGATCGCGTCGTTATACAATATAGAAGAATATGGTAGGTGAAGGTCCACTGACCACGTATTATGTTGGGTGGGAAGTGGGACAGGAAAAAACATATTGAATAGTTTATGTTTCAGTTTGCCGAGTAAACACTTCCACTTGGGATACCCAATATTTAAGGTCAGACAATGTTGCTGTGAGTGAGAGGGGAAAAACATAAAGTGTCTAAACCGAACAGTGCGGAATCGATGTAGGTTGGATAGAATGGAATACATAGGTGTGAGTATTAATCAAAGCACACCACCCTAGTAGTTATTGTCGACCTGGATTAGGAATATCTCTCGGCTGATGATACCGGTATAAATATCAGCAATACAGTAGTATTGTTTAAATCTCGAACACATAATCAGTAACAACCAAAATGGTACTAGTGCGCCTGTGGGCTTTATGATTCATAGAGCGTGTGTTGCTAACTTTATGATTGTCGGAGGTATGTAGTATGAGCCCCAATGCATATGACCTTACAATCATTGCTACAATGCACGGATGCTGATAAACTCATGGTGTTGTGACATGAATCTAATACCACTGGTTACTGATTAAGACGGTACTCGCTCGTACCGGGGCTTTCCGTCGTCGCACATATTAAGAAGCGAAGTGTCAAAGTAATTTTTCTATACCTTGGAGTGTTGAGCGCGCCGGGCGGATTCAATCAGGGAGAAGATGTGATGCAGGAGCCCCCTAGACCCGATACAAAACATAATATAATTGCGCTAAGAGGCACGACAGTCTCAATAAAGGTAACGGAGCAGAGCCACACATAAGAAAATTGATGGGATGTACGACAAAAGTATTATTACTTGACACGTCCTGTCATGCGTGTGTCGTTGGATCAGCCGAGTAATGTATATACAAAAGATAGACTGAAACAGAACGATTGATTATGTTGAAATGTGGAGTACGAACACAATCTGAGAAGAAATACAGGTGGACAAAGAAACCCCGTGGGTCAGGTCATCTCAACGGTCCAAGCAGAAGAATGACGGTCGCAGAACTCAGGCGGGGGCTTCGGAGGAAGTAGAAGGACAGAACAGGAAATTATGGGGGAAGGGTTGAGTCTTTGGGGGTACAACTGCAATAAAGCAAGCACACTGTGTGTGGGTGGAGCAGGGCTCTGACAAATCGCAAAGCCACACGCGAACAAGAATGGCGGGGAAATGGGCGTCACGTATGGGGAGGGGACCTTCCCGGCAAGTCTCGAAAGAGCAGCGCATGCAACAATAAAATCCATAGATCGAGTGAAATGCACTCATCCAGGCAAACGTGTGTTTACAAGAACAGATGAACACAGAACCAGCTGACCCGTCGAAACAGAATATATCTATCTGTCGGGGCACCCATATAGAGTCACACACATTGTAGACACGGGAGTAGTGCAAAGGAAGATAAGAATAGTTGGCACAGTGATACTAGTGGTCCAACAGCTTCAGAGACGTGCGTGTAGACGGTTTTGGGGAGGAGTGTGGGCGGTCATAGTCATGTGGAAAGGGGGGGGGACAGAAAAAAAAAAAAAAAAAAAAGAGAAAAGAAGAATGGAGGGAAAGGAGGGGGAAGGAGAAGAGGTGCGTCCGTAGATGGACACAATCCTCAAAGGAATAAACGCACGTTGGAGGGGGACAAAGAGGCAGCATGCAGTGTGTGACACCTTCAATTTCAGGTGCAAATTATAACATTCGATCGTGGAGAGGCTAGAGGACAGGCAGGGGGGGCAACTAACTCGTCAAACAAAGACGTGTGTGTTTGGAGGACGACCCACTAGAATAATCAAACCGCGGTTAATCCAGGAGCAATACAGTGCATAGCGAGTGCGGAAGAGGCCCATAGCAAGAGAGCTCAATATAAATAACAAAGTCCAGCTGGACGCGGCTGAAGGAACCAAAGCAGTCTCGCGGCTCTTCCACCACTTCCGGGGGTCATACAGATCCAGACTGGTATAGGTACACTTGGACGGCATAGCAGGGTGGAAATGACACCACACACCAAGTGCGTGAACTGTGACCAACGGAGTGAAAATACAGCCTATTCGGTGCCCTTACAGTATGGTTTTACAGCTCATCAAGTGAATACATCTTACGTGGGGGGGGTGACGCACGGTCAAACAAAAACTTAGTGTTTTGCAGCACATTAATAAGGGGGAATAAGAGAGATGTTGTGAGGTAAACATCGAAATTGTGTCCAGTTATGAAGGACATCACTTGCGTAAACAAACGCTTATAGTGTTGGCAGGAAAACAGCGTGGGGTATCACGATTGGTAAATCAGTGAACGGCTAGGGTTGTGATAGAAACGACTAGCTGGCGACCTTATTTACGGGCCGGCGTGTGCTTGTAAACAGTCAACAATGATTTCTGAGAATTGCCGTATGGAAGACTGCCGGTGCATGCAGATGTTTTGCGCGGGATAGGCGGCACGTCACGCTCGTGAACCACAGTGAATATGTGCTGCCTGCGCTTGCACAGCCTGTCAGATAACTGTACCCTAAACCTTAGTGTGCCCTGCCTGCTCTGACTTTCTTCAGAACCGCGTCAACAATCATGCCATAGAGCTGGATAAAGAGTGTATTATCAAAAGGGCTGGAGAACAAAAGGTAGCAGAAAATAAATACAAGATGAGGTTGAGTTATTATATCTGTGTGTGTATTTTAAAGCACTGTTAACCTGTTTATAGGACAAAAACAATGTCACGAAGCCCAACTTCTTACAAATCATCAAAGTTTTGTCTACATCAGTTTTCATACACAAGTTTTACAGTTTCAGTTAACACAGTTTATTTTTATGTAGCAGTCATTCATTTTAATATAATGGATAAATGACGACAAATATGATTAATGTGGTATGTGCGCCTAGTATAACACGCGTGTTAAATGCAGAGAATATTCCAGCTTAAACGTGTGGTCACAAATGGAAATTGGGGGGAACAGACTAGTTGTAAACCACTACACTGCTTGAAAATTCTTTGCTAATTTAACACACTTTACAAAAGTTTTTAAATTGCCGAGCTCCAATTTTCATATTATATTTCAAGTCATCTACTTCTAAAAACCTTATGTATAAGGGGCGACCAGCCAAGGGGGGGCTACTCATACAGAAAACACCGGCTAAAGACCAGGGGATACAGAAAAGCAATTAGTTCAATAAGGGACCTAACAAGATGGAGAGAAGGACGGGAGGGACATGGGGAAAGGGGGATAAAGGAGGGGGAGGGATCGGGAGGGGGGAAGAGAAAAACATACAATGCGTTCAATGGTAACTATACCCCCAAAAACCGAGATTGGAGGAGTATTATGGTTACTATACGGTTGGGGAGCCTATCACACAGCCAATGGTGATTTGTATGTAAGTAAATGGGAGGTACAAAACCTTATCTCTTACGTTACCATAAAAACAGATTTTCATTTTTCCAAGTTTTTTCTCTGGGTGCAATGTCCATTTAAATTGGAAGTTTCAAAAAAACTATTTTACCTTAGAGAACAGAACTATTGAAAAGTATGATCACTTCCCTTCTATATTGTGAACTAAAGCCATCAATACCACTTGAGCAAGAGATACAAACATGGTCATGCAGCGAGATTCCTCTTATGTGCCTAAAAACAGGCAGAGTCCTCCGTGCCTTGCCAACTCCACTTTAACATATAAGGCCTTAAGTCATCTAGTTTGTTAAAAAGTCCTGCAATGGTTGTAACCACTTTCTGTATATGAAAATTGCTAGTATAAGTTTCCATGATCCAGTACAAATTTACACAATCATATTAAACCCTTTTTTCAGTTAATGTGAATTTACCTCTTTAGGGCACTGTAACACTAATAGGAAGCTTTTTCCACTCCGTGTGAAGGCACATTGAATCATTGCACAAGAAATATAGGGGAGTCACACTACAATGGTTCAAGTGACTTGTTACCCCAATTTACCCCCTTAACCGAATTCAAATTGGCATCCAAGAGACACCCGTCTGCAGACTGATCCCTACCCAAGTATTTATCACCAGCTGATAGGATGTAACTTATTGGATTGAAATTCCCCCAAAGTCGCACCGCCTCTGTGATCTCCAGTTACAGATTATCCAGCGGCACCTCCGTCTGTGGGTGTATCCCCAGTTTATAGCTGAACTCGCATAGTGAAATGATGGGTTTGGTTATGTGGAAACGGGCAGTAGTGAACAGCATGGCTAATAACATAAAACTTCCAGTGATTTTAAGGAAAATTAAGGTTGAAACAGCAGGTTTCCTATACAGTAAAGCTTCCCATTTTTAACTATACCAGTGTCACGCTATAGACACTGCCAATTTGATACGTTATGAGCTATAATGTCGAGACTATTTGAACCATCTATAAAAGTACCGTTATTGTAGTGCTGTATGGTATAATCATAATCTATGGCTGGGATTTATAAAACAAATAAAAAGAGTCTTTATTCCCCCTCCTCTGTTCTCCCAGTAGGAGACGTAAATTTACGATCGCTAAGCGATCATAGTTTAACGATCATTTAAACGATCAGAAATTTACGATACCCGATTGTAAATCGCAATAACGAATCAAGATTTACGATCCCCTAGAATACCATTCGGTTGTAGCTCCCCACTGTACTCTACGATCGAGCGTTGCGTTAGACCCAAATTAACTAACCGGCGTCATCGCTAAAAACATACCGCTGGTTTATCAATATGGCCCCAAATTACCATACCTAGTGGGGGTTTTTACCAGAATTAATCCTTGATGACGCAGTTTGTTGACAGAAGTCTGTTGTAGGGTAGGCCACACTGCGCATGTTTGGTGTGCGCTTTGGCGTTGTTTTCATATCATTGCAATACACGGCAACGCACCAAAACACGAGTTTCAGTTTCATACTTAATGAAAAAAACACGCATGCGATTACGGGTTGCGATTGCGTTGCAGGTGGCCTTCCCTCGATGACCACAGTTTTTCTGTGGAGCCTATTAACAACAGATTAAAGCTAGTAAAATAAATTTATTATTAAAATTATTGTTTAAACAAACTAGCCTAAATACTTGAAATATAATTTTATTCAGAATTATAGTTTGTTAATTAACAACAAGAAGTCTTTCGTATTTTGATGATACATCACTTTCAATAACTAGAAAACAATAAGCTAAATAGCCCAGAGATTGGAAACCTGTTGTGCTCAAGCTGTAACATAACATTCAAGTCTTGGCATTACGCAGTCTCTTTGATTGATGGGTTTGCAGAGTGCAACTTTTTGAAGTCCTCGAGTGTGTTTGGGTTTTTAGCTATTTTGTAGTATGTTAAAAGGTATCACTAGCTATTTTGTAGTGTGTTAAAGGTATCACTAGCTATTTTATAGCATGTTAAAGGTATCACT
>JAACNH010007765.1:0-14297 GCA_019447015.1 Hymenochirus boettgeri
TTAATTGGAACATTGTACAGTTCATTAATAGGAACAGTGTACAGTTCATTAATAGGATCAATGTACTGTTTATTAATAGGAACACTGTACATTTCATTAATAGGAACACTGTACAGTTCATTAATAGGAACATTGTACAGTTTATTAATACTAACACTGTAACATTCAAATTAATAGGAATCAATGTACAGTTTATTAATAGGAAACACTGTACAGTTTACTAATAGAACCTGTACAGTTAATTAATAGGAACACTGTCAGTTCATTAGTATGAACAATGTACAGCTCATTAATATGACATTGAACTTTCATAAATGGAAACACTGTAACAGTTTTCATTAATAGGAAACAGTGCATTACTAGGAACATTTTGAACTTAATCGAAACATTTTACAACCGTTCATTAATAGGAACACTGTACAGTTCCATATAGGAACACTGTATCCGTTTCATTATTAGGAACACTGTACAGTTCATAATGGGAAAAATGTAGGTTCATTTATAGGAACAGTTTACCTGAGTCCATATAGGAACCTGTACAGTCATTGATTATGGAACATTGTACAGTGTGGCAGTTCTGATAATAGGATCATCACTATAGCTTTCATTAATAGAGAACATTGTAGCAGTTCATTAAAGGGAAATTTACGGTTCTTAATAGAACACATGTCGTGTCATTATTGTGAAATCTGATACAGTTCATTAATAGGAACATTGTTATAGTCATATAGAACAATTAACATGACCTGACAGTTTCATTATAACAGGAACATGTTTTAGTTTCAGTTATTAGGAAGGTACAGTGCATATAGACATTACATCACAGGAACATTGTAGGCGTTTCATTAATATGAACCACTGTACGTCTTATCATTTCATAATAGGAAATTGTACAGTTATTATATAGGAAAATGTACAGTTCATTAAATAGGAACATTGTGAAAGTTCAGTTCCATTAGGAAACATTGTACAATGTCAGTCAATAAGAACACTGTACAGATTATTCATAGGAACACGTAGTCAGTAATTAACATTTACATTATAAGGAACACTACGTTCATTAGCATTTAGTTAAATAGACTGTAGTATATAGGAACCTGCGTCAGTAAGGAATGTACGCATGAATAGGAACACTAACTTTGGAACATGGTCTTTCATTATACGGAACACTGTCATAGTTCATCTTCAGGACAATGCTACAGTTCATGTAATAGGAACACTGTACAGTTGCATTAATAGGACACGGTGAGTTATTAATAGGAACATTGTACATTATCATTATTAGTAACACTGTCCAGTTCATTATTGGACAATTGTACCTTCGATTAATAGGGACATTGACGGTTCGCTTATTAGGACATGTATCAGTTCATTCATAGGAAACGTATTTTAGTACAGTCAGTCATGATAATAGTGACTCCTGCTAACATTTCATTCATAGAACACTGTACAGTTCAATTATAGGAACACGTATTAAGATATTGTACAGGTAATACATGCAGTATAATAGGAATGCACATAAGGCACCTGTACAGTTCATTATAAGAACAGTCAGTCTAAGACATACAATAGACTGTCAGTCATAATGGAACAAGTACAGTTAATTAATATGGGACATGTACGCTTCATTAATAGGAAACATTGTACAGTTCATTAAGGAACACATGTACATCTTCAATTATTAGGAACAATGTACAGTCTAATTTATGGGAACAATTGGACCAGTCATTAATAGGACACTGTACAGTTCATTTTAAGGATTACTGTACAGTTCATTAATAGAAAACATATGTTATAAAGATTGACAGTCATTAAGGAATCATTTACAGTTTCACTAAATAGGAAACACATACAGTTCATCTTTTGAACAACTGTACAGTTTCTTAACAGGACATTGTATAGTTCTCATTCAAAGAAACTATGTAGTTCATTAACAAGGAACACTGTAACGTTCATTATTAGGAATACTGATTGATAACAGTACGTTATTAATACTAACATGTACATTTCATTATTAGGAACATTGACAGTTCATTAAAAGGAACACTGTACAGTTCATTATTAGGAAGTACTGTACACTTGAATTTATAGGAACACTGTACAGTTCATATAGGGCAATGTACAGTTCATTAATAGGAACACTTAACCAGTGTCATTAATAGGGAACACTGTTACAGTTCATTAAATAGGGAACTGTACAGTTCATTAATAGAACACTGTACAGTTAGCGTTATGAACTTTCTAAGTGGCCATTAATTGGAACATTGTACAGTTCATTAACAGGAACATTGTACAGGTCATTCTAAATAGGAACCAGTGACAGTCATTACTTTTGAAACTGTAGGATTCATGTAACAGTAAACTTATAGACACTTACATTTAATTATAGGACCACTGTACAGTTGATATAGAACAGTCATTATTAATACGAAACACTGTCAGTTCATTAATTAGGACAACTGTACAGTTTCTTAATAGGAACCTTGTACAGTTTACTAATAGGCAACACTGTAACAGTTCTATTATAGGACATTGTACAGTTCATTATAGGAACAATGTACATGTCCATTATAGGAACATAACGTCAGTGACTATAGAAAACACTGTAAGTTCATTAAGAATAGGATAGCATGGGAACAGTTATTAATAGGACATTGCAGTTCATTAATAGGAACACTGTCCAGTTCATTAATAGGAACAACTGTCAGTTCATTATAGATGTAGTTGATTGAACATTCTACAGTTCTTAATTGGAACATTGTACAGTTCAGGATCTTACATCTATGGAACAGTGTACAGTTCATTAATAGGATCAAATGTACGTTTAACTAGGAACACCATGTACATTTCATTAATAGTGAAACACTGTTACAGTTCATTAATAGGAAACATTGACAGTTTTATTAATACTTAACACCTGTACGTTCATTAATAGGAATCATGTACGTTTATTAATTAGGAACACGTACAGTTACTAAATAGGAACACTGTACAGTTCATTATAGGAACCTGTTACAGTCATTAGTAGTGAAAATGTACAGCTCATTAAAGGAAATTGAAAACAGTTCATAATGAGAAACACTTTACAGTCATAATAGGATCATTCATTAATAGGAAACATTTGATTAATAGAAACATGATTAAAAAATCGTCATTAATAGGAACACGATCAGTTCAGCTATAGGAACAATGTACATTTAATTATTAGAAACACTGTACAGTTGTCTTAATAGGAACCTTGTAATGTTTCATTAATAGGAACATTGTACAGTTCATTAATAGGAAATTGGTACAGTTTCATTATTTAGGAACATTGTACTGTTCTTAATAGGAAACACTAATTTTTTTAAATAGGAAAACATTGTGCATGTTTCATTATTAGGAAACATTGTACAGTCCTTAATAGGAACACATACGGTTCATTATTTTGAACACTGTACATTCATTAATAGGAACCTTTGTATAGTTCATTAACAGAACACTGTTACAATTCATAAAAGGAACACTGTTCAGTTTCATTATTAGGAATACTGGGTCAGTTTGATTAATAGGAACTTGTACATTTATTAATAGAACACTGTACATTTCTTATTAGGAACATTGTACATGTTTATGAATATGGACCACTGTCACAGTTTGGTAATAGGAACATTGTACAGTGGTCATAGAACATTGTACATTTCATTAAAGAACACTGTCCATTGATGTAATAGAAAACGTGCATGTTCATTAATAGGAAAACTGTGCAGTTAATTAAAGGACTCGTACAGTTCATTAATATGAAACACTGCTACAGTTAATTAACAGGAACACTGTATATGCATTAATGGGATCAATGTACAGTTCATTAATAGGAAACACTGTACAGTTCATTAATAGGAACATGTGCAGTTCATTAATTAGGCACTATTGTACAGTTCATATAGGAACACTGCACAGTTCATGATTAGAATTGTACAGTGATTAATAGGA
This sequence comes from Hymenochirus boettgeri, assembly GCA_019447015.1. Taxonomy (NCBI): domain Eukaryota; kingdom Metazoa; phylum Chordata; class Amphibia; order Anura; family Pipidae; genus Hymenochirus; species Hymenochirus boettgeri. The sequence goes on from JAACNH010007765.1 coordinate 3,973, forward strand.
CATTGAATGTTCATATCTAGGACCATTGTTCGTTCATTATTAGGAAACATTGTCCAGTTCATTTATCCGGACACAACTGACGTACATTAATAGGACTCACCGTTAGTTCATTAATAGGGAACATGTACAGTTCATTAATAGGAACCATGTTACCAGTTCATTAATAGAGGCACTGTACAGTTCACTAATAAAAACACTGTAAGTGTACTATTGGAACATGTCTGTCATTACATAGGACATTGTACATCAATTAGGAACAGTGCATCGTTCTTATTAGGAACATTGGACAGTTCTTAATGAAGGAACCGTTACAGTATTATTGACATTGTACAGTTTAATCAGAATTACAGTTATGGATTAACCACTGTAAGTATTAATAGGAACATTGGACAGTTCATTACTAGGAAACATACATTCAACTGACCATGTTCATCTTTGAACGTACAGTTAACGGATTGATTTCAATCTTGAAGTCATAAAGGACCTGTACAGTTCAAATAGGAACATTGATACAGTTGTCATTAATAGGAACATTGTACTGTAATTAATATGGAACACGTACAGTTTCATTATTAGAACACTGTACCGTTCATAATAGGAACTTGTACAGTTTCATTATAGGAGTACTGTACAGTTCATTAATAGGAACAACTGTACAGTACATAATTAGTGAGCAATGTACAAGTTCATTAATACGACACAATGAACAGTTCTTAATAGGAAATGTACAGTTTTTTAATAGGAATTGGCAGTTCTTGCTACATGTACATTTATAAATAGCGAACACTGTGAAGTTCTTATTAAAGCATGTACTTGAACATCATTATTAAACAGTTACATTCATAACAGAAATTGTAAGTTTAATTGAGCAGTCAATTCTTAAACTACATGCATTCTTTTGAATCGTTTTAACAAATGTTGTTCCTATGAACTTACATCATTAGAACCGTCTGCCCGTACTATGTACGGTCATTATTAATAGGTGCAGTGATATACGACCTGACATATTTGTAGGACATGTACAGCGTAGACTAAGGCATTATGATCCAGTTGATATGAACTGACAGTCATTTAGGCCACATGTAAGTCGACAAGTCAGAAGACACGTAAAGTTCTTAGAACTGTACACATAAGGAACGTATTCGTTTAGAAAATTTACAGTCATAATGAAAATTTGTTCCAACAGTTAATCTAGAAAGATAAAGGAAGTATTGTTCAGTTATTATAGGCCTACTGTATTATAGGAAACACTGTACAATTAGAATGTACAGTTCATAATAGGAAACATGTACGTTCATTAATACTAACCTGTAAGCATTTCCAATTAAGTGAGGTAACATGTACAGTTTATAATAGGATACATTGGTGCAGTTCATTATAGGAAAATGTAAAGCTCATAAATAGGAAAACATGTTATAGGCTCATTAATAGAACAAGACATGTAAACTGTGCAAAAGCATTAACATATGTAATTCAGGTTAATTACAGCCATCTACAATCGTTTTTCTTGTTAATGGCTTTTCCTATTATAGGAAGACACATTGATAAGAGGAGACATTTGCTACTTCCAGTACTCAGGACTAGGAATCGGAAAGAAAGAAGCAAAAAAATTACTGTCACAGCACTAAAGAATCAAAATGTAAGCATATTAGAAACTTTTGGTAGTTATAGGTGATTCACTTTAGACATTGTAGCATAAAGGACATTGTCATAGGACTACTAAGACCTTTCTATGATTGTGCATATAGGAACATTGTACAGTTTTATATATATTATTGGAACACTGTACAGATTATAGAACATTTGATAGTCTTACAGCGAACAGCGTCAAAGGACCAGTTAGTTCATTATTATACGTGAGGATATATAGAACATCAGTTTTGAACTGACATTCATGGATTGGGACTGTATATAGAACTAAAGTATAATAGGACATGTACTTGTTAAGACAGTGTCTCTAATAACTGTACATGAAAAGGAACACTGTGATAATAATACACTGGATTCATGACGTACGTATTAGAACACTTGTTCATCAGAACGTTAATTAGGGATTGTTACTATTAATGTAGGATCAAGTGTCAGTTAATTAATAGGAACACTGTTAAGTACATTAATAGGACACTGTGTACGTTCTTTAATTAAGGAACCTGTACAGTTCTATTGACATCACACAGAGAACATAAGTTGTTATAGCATTGAATGTCATTAATAGGACATCACATTATGATCAGTTACAGTTCAGTAATGGAACACTGCTACAGTTCATAAATAGGCCTGTTTCATAGGAAACACTGTAAGCATTATGAATTATACATTATTAGGAACACTGTACAGTTCATTAATAGAGGATCCAAGTTATAATGGACAACATGTCAATTCATTAGGAACATTGTACATCATAATAAATTACATTCATTGATTAGGAACATTGTACAGTTCATTATTAGGACCTTTACAGTATCATTAATAGAACATTGTACAGTGTCATTAAAGGAACACTGTACTAGTTCCATTTAATGGAACAGGACTCGTTCATTAGTTGAACCTTACAGTATGGGAACATTGTACAGTTCATTAATAGTGACCTTGTACAGTTCATATTAGGAAATACTGTCAGTTCATCATGAGATAACATTGTACGTTCATACATGGGACATCAGACGTTACATTATGGAACCATTGTACAGTTCAATTAGGAACACTGTACCGTTACTGATACTAGGAACATTGTACAGTTCATTACATAGGAAACATCTGTACAGTTCACTTAATAGGAACACTGTATACATTTATAATATGGAACATTGTACAGTCTCTTAATAGAACATTGTCAGTTCATTAATGGAAGACTGTACAGTTTATTAATAGACGTACATTTTATGTCGTGCAGTTTATTATTAGGAAAAATTGTACAGTTTAATAATAGAATACAACTTGTTGCTTCATTAAAGGACATGTTAAATCTGCTGCCATCATTTCTAACTAAATCATCACATAATTAGGATTACATACCCCCAATCGTATAAATCTGCGTTTTTTTCTTTCTGGCCTTGCTATCCCTTTTTTTTTAGGGGGTGGATACACAGAGAGGGGACATGCTATACTCAACTACGAGTACAGCTGAAAGGACATGAGAGAGATTGTGAAAGGAATAGGGAAGCAAAAAGAATTTGTATCCTAACAGCACTAAGAATCATAGAAAAGAATAAAGGCAAGTCATTATTTTTAGTTTGTGTCCCTTTAATAGAAACACTTAACATCATTTATAGGAACATGTACAGTCATTAATAGAACACTGTACAGTTCATTAATAGGAACACTGTACAGTTTATTAAGGCTACATTGTGCAGTTCCAGTATTAGGAAAATTGTTACAGTGTTCTAAAGTAGAAACAACTGGTGTAGGTTCATAAAGGACATGTAAAACTGTGCAAATCATTTTTGCGATAATACAGTAATTAGAGTTTAATTACCACCAATCTTAAACTCTGCTTTTTTTTCTTTTCTGGCCTTGAGCTATCCTCTTTTTTTTAGGGGGGGATACACAAGAGGGAGACATGCATACAACTACGGTAAGCTGAACAGGACATGAGGAGATCTAGTGAAGGAAGTAATGGAAAGCAAAAAGAATTATGTTCCTAACAGCACTAAAAATCTAGAAAAGAATAAAGGCAAAGAATTATTTTAGTTAGGGTCCCTTAATAGAAACCCTGTACACGTTCATTTAAGGAACATTGTACAGTTTATTTATATGAGGAATGTTACAATTCATTAATAGGAACACTGTGGCAATTCATTAATAGGAACAGGTATACAGTCTCATTAATCAAGAACACTGTAACGTTCATTAATAGGAACACTGTACATTCATGATTAGGAAACATTTACAATTCAATAATATAGGGAAATTGTACATTTCATTATTAGGAACATTGTACAGTTTCATTAATAGGAACACTTTACAGTACATTAATAGAGACATTGTCCATTTATTACAGGAACACGTACAGTTCATTAACAGGAACAATGTACATTCATTAATGGTAACATGTACAGTTCATTAATATTGAACCAGTGTACAGTTAAATTTGGGAACACTGAACAGTTAATTATATGGGACACTGTACAGTGCATTCAATAGGAGCCATTGTACGTTCATTATTAGGAACACTGCACCGTTCATGATTTAGGAACATTGTACCGAGTTCTGAGGTATAGGAACCATTGTACCAGTTCATTATAGGAACTTGTCCAGTTCATTAATAGGAACATGTATAGTTCATTTGAAATAGTGAACTTTGTACAGTTCATTTTAATTGAAACACTGTAAAGTTATTATTGGCGTAACCTTGTCCAATTCATTAATAGGAAACATTGTACAGTCATTATTAGGCAACACTGCTCGTTCATGATTAGGAACATTTACAGTTTATTAATGGGGGGACTATTAGAGCCAGTTCATTATGTAGGGAACCATTGTACAGTTCACTTAATAGATTACTGTACATGTACATTAAAGGAACATTGTACAGTCTTATAGAACACTGTCAGTTCATTTAGGAACACGTGTAAAGTTCAATTAATAGGAACCACTTCAACTTCATTAATAGGAACATGTTGCAGTTCATTAACTAGGAAGACTGTAAGGTCATTAATAGAAATGTAATATCTACATCTAAGTTGTACATTGCGTGGCAGTTTTATTATTAGAACATACAGTTATTATAATAACAACTCTGTGCGTTCATTCAAGGAATGAAACTGTGCCAATCATTTCTAACTAATCATCAGTATTAGGATTATTACCACCAATCTAAATCTGCTTTTTTTGCTTCTCTGGCCTTGCTATCCCTTGTTTTTTTAGGGGGTGGATACACAGAGAGGGAGACAGTATACTAACTACGAGTCACGGCTGACAGGACCATGGAGGGATCTCGATGAAAGGAAGTTGGAAAGCAACAATGAATTATGTTCCTAACACACTAAAAAATATAGAAAAGAAAAGCAAGTATATTTTTAAGTTTAGTGTTCCCTGTACAATAGAAACACTATACAGTTAGATTATAGGAAACATGGACACATTGATTAATAGGAACCACTGACCAATTCAATTAATAGGAACAACTGCAATTCATGATTAGGAACATTGTACAGTCAATAATAGGAACACTGTGCCTACATAATGGAACATGTACAGTTCATTTTAATAGCAACACTGTGCAATTCATGTATTAGGAACATGTAAGTTCATTATAGGTACATTGTACATTTCATTATTAGACACATTTAAACAGTTAGACACTGTTACAGAAAATGTCAATTATAGGAAACATTTACATTCCATTTATAGGAACATGTGTAACAGGTTATATATAGAACATTCACAGTTTCATTCAAAGGAACATTGTATATCCATTATTATGAACTATGTACAGTTCATCATAGGAACATTGAACCAGTTCGTAATAGGAACATTGTAACAGTTCAGTATTAGGAAACACTACACAGTTCCTGATTAAGAACATGTGTACAATCATTAATAGGACATTGAACGGTTCATTTAAGGACCATTGTACAGTCATTAATAGGAACATTGTACAGTTCACTTATGAACACTGTACAGTAATTAATAGGAACATGTACAGTTCATTATTAAGGAACCGTACAGTTGATTAATAGAGAACCGTGTACAGTTCTATAATTGGACATGTATATTGAATTTACAGTTACATTGTACAGTTAATAGGAACATGACAGTGTTCATTAATAGGAAACACTGTACAGCTTTTATTAATAGGAACACTGCACAGTTCATTATTAGGAACATTGTAAGTTCATTAATTGGACCCACGTGATAGTAGTGAATTTATACAGTTACAATGTAACAGTTAATAGGAACACCTGTACAGTTATTAATAGGAAACCTGTAAAGTTCATTAATAGGAAAACTGTACAGTTCTTCAATGGAACACTGTACATTCTGGAATCATTATATAGGAACCTGTACAGTTCATTAATAGGAACACTGTTACAGTTCATTAATAGGAACATTGTACAGTTTAATTAATAGGAACACCATGTACAGCTTTATTATAGGTAACTTGTGCACTTTCATTCTTAGGAACATTGGACAGTTCATTAATAGAAAACACTGGTGCAGTTCTTAAAGGACATGTAATCTTGCCCCAAATCATTTTCTAACTAATCATACAGTAATTAGGATTTATTACCACTATCTTATTTTGCTTTTTTTTTTTTTCTTCTCTGGCACCTTGTATCTTGTTTGTTGTTTGTTTAGCTGATGGGAAACTTTACTTTAAAGAGGGGGGGGCACAGCTATTCTGTTAACAACTGTCAATTATCCAGCCCCTCCCCTGAACCTACATGTAGAAACTATTATTAATAAAAATAAGCTTTATTTCTCTGGCACCTGCATGGCCTGTTTATATCAGGCAGGTTAAGAAGGAAAGGTACAAGCAATTATCTGTTTTCTCTATGTCTTTCAGTGCAGATAACACCCCATCCGACAGTTAAGCTTGCTGTCTGTGTGTTAGTTGAAGAGTCCAATTACACTGTATCTAACGAACCACTTATAAAGCCTCCCCACCACCACCCCACACACACCTTCAGAGTCTACAGCTAATAGAATCTTATTTGATACACAAGCACGTTATTACAACTCCCAGTGTGTTAATTTCCAAGCTAGACTTTCCTCTAACTATAACAACACAAATCATGGGTGAATGCATTGGCTGTAGGGGGCAACATATCCTCCACTGCACATGACTCCACACTCTAGCTGTGCCTTATGTGGAGGGGGTGGATACACAGAGGAAGACAATGCAGGACTACCTACGTCAGCTCTGAAACAGGACATTAGGAGTTAGTGAAAGGTAAGTATGGAAGCAAAGGAATTATGTTCCTCTACCCAAAAGCACTTAAAATATAGAAAAGAATAAAGGCAAGTAATTATTTCAGTTTAGTGTCCTGTACTAGAAACACGTACAGTTCATTAGTGGAACACTGTACAGGTCATTAATATAACACTGTACAGCTCATAGTTAGGAAACGTACGTCATTAGTAGGAAACTGTACGGTTCATTTAATGGAACACTGACGGTTACATTATTAGGAACACTGTACAGCGTCATTAGTAGGAACACGGTACAGGTCATTGAACTTCGTATTATAGGAACACTGTACAGTTAATGGACTGAGGTAATTAAGGACACTGTCAGGACTTAGGCCTAAGTTCATAATAGGACACTGTACAGGTCATAGACAATGTAATTATGAACAATGTCAGTTTAGCACTACAGAGTTGTAAACACTATATATGGAACACTGTACAGCTCATTAGTAGGAAAACTGTACAGGCATTAGTAGGAGACACGTTACGGTTTCATTAATAAGAAACACTGTTACAGTTCATTATAGGAACCACTGTACAGGTCATAATAGTAAACGACAGCTCATTAGTAGGAAAACTGTACAGGTTCATTAGTAGACTGTAAGGTTATAGGAACACCTGTACGGTTCTTATAGGAACACTGTACGGGATTTCATTTTGAAACACTGTATCGGGGTCATAATAGGGAACACTGTTACAGGTCATTATACCTAGGACATTATTAACACTGTACATTATTAGGAACTACTGTACAGTCATTATAGAACACTGTAAGGTCATTATTAGGACACTGTGCACGTCACTTATTTGGAACACTGTACAGTTCATAATAGGAACATTACGTCATAATAGGAAACACTGTACAGGTCAGTATTAGGAACATGTCCAGCTCATTAGTAGTGAAAACTGTACAGAGTCATTAGTAGGACACTGTACGGTTCAGTTAATAGAAACACTGTAAGTCATTAGTAGGAACACTGTACAGTCATTAATAGAACACTGACAGACTCATTAGTAGGAAAAAGTACTGTCATAGGGTACACGTAGTTCTATTAGGAGTACGGCAAGAGAACACTGTTACAGGTTCTATTAAGTAGGAACACTGTACGCAGTCATTATTAGGAACACTGGTACAGTTTCAATTAATAGGAAACACTGTAACGGTCATTCAGTAGGAACACTGTTCCAGGTACTTATAGGAACACTGTCCAGTTCATTATAGGAACACTGTACAGGTCATTAATAGGAACACATGTACAGAGGTGTTAGTAGGAACACCTGTCAGTACATTATTAGGAACACTGTACAGTTCTTAATAGGAACACTGTACAGGTCATAGTAGGAACACGTACAGGTCATTAGTAGGAACACTGTGCAAGTACTTATTAGGAACACGGACGTTCATTTAATTCGGAGAACACTGTACAGGTCATTAGTAAGTGAACCTGTACAGTCATTATTATAAACACTGTACATTCTTATTTAGGAAACTGGTGCAGTTCATTAATGAACATGTTACAGGTCCTATTAGGAACGCTGACACCTAGTATACCGTACGGTCATTAGTAGGAACCACTGTACTGTGTTCGGGTCCTTGTTGGTCGTACAGTGGACGGACGGTATCTGAATGACGGGTATGAGGAGCGGTAAACTGGAATATCTATTTGCAACTCCTGACTATGGTATGCAAGGGACACGTGATTCCATGGAGCCCAGTAATGAAAGATGGAGACCAGTACTGTAACCACAGTTTCAGTAAATGATGCAAACTTCCATGTGGTGCCCAGTGCCATGTAGTGCCCCTGACCTAACACCTTATCCCGGTACAAGTTTGCTTAGTAGTGACTAGAGATCCAGTAGAGGGAGGAATTCATTCCAGCGGAGGGAGATGGGTGGTGGGGAGGGAGGCGGTCCAACATTATTTTAAAATTGTGGTTAAAGTCATTTTGCAACTGCTAGTAACGGTCTAAGAAAGGAGTTGCCTGAAAAGCGTTGTAGGAAGCCCGTGGAGCAATGCGCATAGGAGGTATCATGTTGGAACGAGACTGTATCTACACTGGGAGCCTGACCGCTTACACTCACTAGGGGGTGGCCCGAGTCACTGACAGCCGCGTCACCCAGGTAAGGCCACCCGGCCAGTCACAGGGCTCACCCTCGTCCCTAGCCCAAAGCCTGGGCCACTCGATTTTGAGCTCCGGACCGTGGCAAATCCCAGTAGGTCCCTGCCAGTTACCCAACCGCTGTTGCAGTTTATTAAACGTGAGATCCTACTGAGTCTGGCTGGTACATCGGGGCTGGCACTGGGGCCCAGTGCTGCAAACTTGGTGTCAGGGGGCAGATTGACACCCACAGACCCCACGACCCACAGGTTCTGACATGGGTTCCAGCAGACTCAGGGCACACGGAACGCCGACCCTCCTTGGCATAACTGACCACCTGAACCGTGTACAACCCTACACTCTGGAATTAAATATGGCGGCGGAAACGTTTGCCCCCATAAATCCCACCAAACGTTGTGCGATGAAAAAAACGACCGGCCCCGGGATGGTATACTGCTTCCACTTTCCTTTGTTGCCATACCGTGTTTACCCAGCGAATGAAAGCGAACGGGAACTGCCGCCGGTCCGGTTTGGGTTTTTCCTTACTAATGAAACCTGTGAGTGCCAAGCGCTGTCCTGTGTAGTGACAGCGGGAGCTACATGAGGGGCCGGAGCAATGGCAGCGGCGGTGGGGACAGGGACACCCGCCTTTCTATGGACTTTACGAGTGGGGGAGGGCGAATACGAACTATCAATCCAGACACCCCCACCCCCACTGGACTAATGCCGCGTATTATTTATCAGCTGCATCACCCGGGTATTACAGTGCGTTAGGAGAGCGCGGTTTACCGTAACTTACTGTATAGAACCCCCCAGCGGTGACAGGTTTTGGCTGTACACGAACTGTTCCTACAGCTTGTCTGTAACTAGGGAGCTTGTGGTGTGGATGTCGTGTCAGTGTGCATCGGGCTGTAATAATGTTGTGTAGAGGGCGAGACATATCGCTGTGTGTGGTCTATATTGCGAATCACTGTTGTTTTACCATTATTCACCGTTTGATGATCGCAAATGGTATTTTATTTTCAAACGTTTCCACCGTCAAGGCCTTGTCAGTTAGAGTGGTGTGTGTAAGGTGACACTGGTGCATATACACACTGATACAGGATATTGGTGAATAAAGAATGCAATATAGTCCTTTACAGTCCACCACACCAGCTCCTGTTGGTGTAAACTAACGCTTCAAGCTCCTAGTATATAACTTTTAAACAATAGAACCCTGACTGTACACAGTTCTGACAATGGATCTAGCGGTTGGCCAAGTGTTACCCATGTAGATAAGGAGTGGCTGGGGGATTGTACAGTAGTGCAGCATGA
>JAACNH010007766.1:0-14291 GCA_019447015.1 Hymenochirus boettgeri
TGGTCGTACATTTACAGCCACGGTCGTACATTTACCGCACGGTCAATTATTTTTCTGCCAACGGTCGTACATTTACAGCCTTGTTCATATATTTTAAAGCCACGGTCATACATTTAAGAGCCCTAGTCATATATTTAAAGCCACAATATACATTTACAGCCACGTTCATACATTTACAGCCAATGTCGTACATTTACAGCCACTGGTGTACATTTAAGCCATAGTCATATATTTAAAGCCCACGGTCATACATTTACAAGCCACGTTCGTACATTTACAGCACGGTCGCTAAAACACAGCCACGGTCGTACATTTACAGCCCACGGTCGTACGTTACAGCACGGACGTACATCATTGAATGGTCGTCCGGCTGTAAAATACCATACGTGTACTAGAGTTACAATTTCCATTCCAATAATAAATGGTTAGATGGTTGAATTTGGACTTGTCTTCACCAGAAAATTCCACGTTGATGAAAACCAGGGGCAAAAAATTCTAAATCAGAAAACTCCGATACGGAGGGTTGTACTAAACCGGTAATGATAGGGGCCGTAATGTACGGTCATTATTGGTAATTAAAATTAAACAACCACAATATGTACATACCGCTGGAGGCATAATGACCACCGTGATTGGTTGAGACAATACACACGTATCCAGTACTTTAATTGCATGATCGTATTGAAAAGGCAGGTGTACAATACAGAGCCCCAAGTGTAAAATATGATTTGGTATTTAAAAAATAGTTTTATGCGGACTTTAAATTCATGACGCTAAAGGTTGAGGGTCGAAATTTTCTGCGTTTTAACAGGTTATTATTGGAGTCCTTACCGTAAAAACTTAAATACCGATGGTTTTATAGGCAAAAAACACACGTGCACCACAGATAATGCAACGGTTGCAAAAGAACCGAGGATAGTATTGTTATATGCGTGGACATTTTATCAAGCTTGGTGCATCCACGGGTTGTTATTTAACAAATTTACGATTTTATCAAATGCCACGTGGTATCGCTTTTTTGGTTATTATAGCAAACTTGTCAGGATATATTTCCAAAGTAAAATCCAAACCAGGCATAGGTCCATTGTGTCTGTGCACACTAGAGCTTTGTACGACTGGCGAGGCCATTAAGGTGTTTTGTTGAAGCTCCTTGGCTCGCCTTAGCCAAGGGCCGCTTTTGACCTTTACACACCGTGATCACCATTTGGAAATGGCACTACAAAAGATTGTGGCTATCCATATCCAGTTCAATGTTTGCCGGCCGATCTGTGGTCTGACTAATAAAACAAATATCCCATCATGCTATTGGTTAATGGTCTAGGTGAATGTATGGTGTTTAGCCTGACTAGTTGTTCTTTAAATCCTGTATTTGCCATCTTCATGCTTTTCTGTCCTAATGAGTCTTTAGCCATCCCTTTATGTGGAGATATAATTAAAAGGCCATGAGACATTCCTTATTATTTCTATAATTGCATGTTTTTCTAATGTAGCACGTACCCATCTCAAAAACTATTGCTGGTTTATTTATAAATTAACTGCTATTAATTAACATAACATATATAGGGGCTGAGCAATAATAGTGCACAGTTTTTTCTGTTATTTATCGGTTTGATTCAGCCGCAACCAATCAGAAGTTATCTACATGCGTAACCCAGGTAAAAGCATCTGATTGGTTCCTTGCACCAGCCCCATGGCATGGTATAAACTAGAGATGGACGAACTTTCATAAAGGTTCGGTCCGTTTCGGAACAGTTGAACTTTGAAAGTTCACAAAAGGACCCATTAAAGTCACGGGGAGTGATAATTGAAAGGTCCGGGGATTTACATCTAAACTAACAATGGTAACTTTACGTAAATGGCTGTGGTACATGGAAATTGGTACTGGGGAACATGTCAACTATCACCAAACCTGTTATACACTTCTTACTTCAGATCGGCAATTGACGGGCTTTGCGCAAGCTACATTGGAGGGTTACACCCAATCGAGGGTTACTGAACGATTGCTATACCTTCAAGGGTTATCGAAATCGACAAATACATTCGGGGGGTCCGCAGTCCAAAGGACCTAGATTTTAGGGCTAGTAGTGAACGATACACTCTAGGATTACCGAAAACTGAAACGATACATTCAAGGGCTAAGAAAAACAATACATTTTCGGGTTATCAAAAAATACAGCCGTGAGTTAGGAAAAATCCGAACTTACGTTCGAAAAAAAAAACCCCAAAGGGTTTGAATAGTGAGGTGCGCCGATCATAAAGTCGTCCGAACTCAGGGTCCAGTTCGGTTGTGTTCATCACTAGTAAACAATAAATATCCCCATGTTGGTCTTTTACAAAATATTAAACAAACATATTAAGCAGGAGAAGGGGTGGCATTGGGTACGTAAAAACCCAGGTTCGGCGGAACGTTTCATATATGATATCCAATATCCATAATCTCACCATAATATTAACATGCTTGGATTTGACTATTTAATCCTGATTATGACTATTCTATACAGATTATGATTTTCATATATAACTTTGAATTATTCAATATGATATTGAATATTCTATATACTGATTAGTCCAATAATCAATTACTAACTTTGCAAGTTCCATATTGATATTGAATAATCAATAACGGATGACGAATTTCTATACCACTTATTTGATCATTATGTAAGTTAATTTACACAATATTGCATATTTGAACAACGATTATTGAATATGCGATACCGATTATTGAATAATTTATACCGCCATCGAATCTGAGATTCCTATCTAACTTTGAATACTCAAGTACAGATTATTAAAAAATCAATACCGATTATTGAATAATTAACCGATTATCTGGATATTCATTATCTAACTTGAATACTCAATACAGTAGTATTTAAAAAAATAAATATCCGAGTTATTGATATTCTAGCTATTGATCGATATTCATTATCGAACTTTGAATACTCAATACCGATTATTAAAAAAATCAATACACATATGGAATAGTCTATTACCGATTTTCGGATAGTCATTATCTAACTTTTGGAATATCAATAAGATTATTAAAAAAATCAATACCGATTAGGAAAATTCTATACCAGGATTGATATTATTATCTAACTTGAATACTCAATACATGATTAAAAAAACCAATACCGCATTATTGAATTATCAATAACGGATTTATCTGTATATATCGAACTTTGGAATTACTCATACCGATTATTAAAAAATCAATACCGATATTGAATATTTATATCGATTAGTCTGATATTCATAATCTATTTGAATACTCAATACGATTGATGTAAAAACATCAGACGAGTAGGAATATTCTAGACGATTATCTTGATATTTCATTATCTACTTTAAATACCGTAATACTCGAGTAAGCCGAGGTTTCAGGCTTTAAATTAGCCTGACATATCTCCGACCTCGGTTATACTCGGGTCACAGTAAACAAGGGCCGGTAAAATGTACAGTTATAGTTGATTCTGCCGAACTAAGTTAGTCGAGGGTGGCAAGACAGCGAGGCACGTATTAACTACGCGCACCGGTCATTTGAGAATTGAGGGCACAGGATCCTGCTGTTGCAGTTAATAAAGAATGCTGTGATCGCGTCCTTCACTAGGTAATGCTGCGCGAGAGTATCTGTCTCGGCTCTGTTTCGCACCTTGTGTGTTGGGGAATGGGGGGGGGGAGTGGCACAACTCGGACCTCTTGTCGCGCCATCTTGGTGACTGCAGCGGCGCTTGGCTTAGGTCTCTGCTGCGTACCGCTGCACGGCCACCTCAAGTGGCCCACAGACCAGAACAGACGATTAGCAGTCAGGCAAGGCCCCATGAGCAGAAAGAAATCATGCAGCAATTCGGTGGTAAAGTCACGACTCTTCAGCAAAGAGAATGACAGTGAATGGAGGGGGACTGTGTGTACCCGTTGTTTAGGAAGGTGGGTACATTTGGGGGCTTAAAAGTGGGAGAGACAAATTTTGGGTTTCGAAGGGAGGATCTGTGCAGTATCGTTCTAGGATAATAAAGTGTAGTTCCGATGTGAGCTGTAGTAAGTAGCAGACCACCTTTCAAGTAGTCTGGTGTGATGATGGAGGGTGGGGGAAAACCATTACTATACATTAATTGGTTAATTACTTTAAATAATAATTCTAGGTTCACCTTGTATTTTTAGGGTAGGGACACGTGACAGTGATGTCAGGAGGGGTCATAGGAGTGGGTAGACAGCAGTGGATGGTCAGACTGTATAAGTTCAAGCTGGGAGTCGCTTTTATATTTATATCTTTTATATGACAGGATAGGCCATACTAGATTTGGCTATTAACTGTATGGGACACGCTGCCCAATTTAAAGGGCAACTAAATTAACAGTATTAGAGGCAAGAGTAGTGGTCATAATTCAACCACGGCTTTATACTCGAGTGCAGCATGTTTCTACTTTTTGAGGTGGGTAAAAAAGGTACCTCGGCTTATCACGTCGGCTTATCATCGAGTATATCACGGTACTCAATACCGAAATTATTAAAAAAATCATTACCGATTATGAATACTATACAGATGATCGATATTCATTAATCTAACTTTAAAATGACTCAATCCCGAGTATAAAAATAATATCATACCGATTATGAATATTATATGACCGATTATATGATATTCATTATTCTTAACTTAAAGACTTCAAAGATACCGATTATTGATATCCTATACCCGATATCTGAATTCATTATCTAACTTAAGTACTCAATACAGAATAAAAAATCAATACCGATTAGTGAGATCAACGTTATCGATATTCATTATCTACTTTTAAATACTCGAGAGGTACCGATTCATTTAAAAAAATCAATACCGATTATGAATATTCTTATACGATTATTGATATATTGGAACACACTTTGAATAATCTAATATCGCTTTTTTAATTTCTATACCCAATTATTCAGTATCCATTATATAACTGGAATTCTATGCAATAACGAGCATTCATATACATAGTTGCTAACAGGATTGTATATTCGCATAAATCAGTAGCGAATATACGATAAATACAGATCATCGTATTTAGGATCCCATTGACTTCTATGTTGTTTGTTTGTGACTTTCTCATTTTCGAAAATCCGATTCTGAAAGAAAAAAACTCATCAGGTTTCATCTCTTCTCAGGACTGTTTTTTTTTTACATCTTTTCAAAAATTAATTTGCCATTGAAAAGAATGGGAGTAAGGAGTACAATCTTTTATACTGGGTATGCAGCCTGCTCCCTGCCCACCACATCAGTTTCCCAGTATACTCCATGGCCTTCTTTTTCAGTGCGGCCAGCTTCACATCAATATTGCACAACTGAAAGCAAGTTGTATTCCGACCTCCTGGAAAAATTATAGGGTTAATGAGTTTCTATTAATTTACTTAGGGCACGGGCTAGGGGTGCATAGAACTCGAGGAGCCCCGTTCGAGCCGAATGTCGAGTCTGAACGGACGTACTTCTCGAATCTAGCTCGGACGCGGACTTTCGATATTCCGGACTGTTGATGAGTATTATTCGAAGGTTCGAACGTTTCGAGTATCGAATGTCCGCGAGTTAAAATGTTCCATGGTATCTAGGCTGCGAACATCGAATCTGCGGTAAAGTGCCATACAGCCTATAACGGGAGTATCGAATCGCGCGTAACCGGTCCCAGGTTACATAGAATGTTCAAAAGTGAAAGCGGCAAAAAGAGCACGTGTGAGAGTAAAATCGATTTCAAAAGTCCTGGCTATGGGAACTGCTCCCCAGCCATTTCCCAGGTCACACAGCCATTTTACATTAATTACCATGATATTTTAATGTATTGACTCGAACTTTTCGAAACGATTGCCTCCCATTGACTTTAATGGGTCCGTTTCGAGACTTTAGAAACTTTTACAATAGGTCGAAAAGTTTCGAAACGGGACCGAACTTTCAATAGTTCGACCATTCTCTAGGCACGGCCACACTGCAACGCAAACGCACGGAATCGCATGCAATTTCATGTGCCGATTTTGTTGCGTTTGCGCATATCGGTTTTTCATTACAGTATGAAAAATTAAAATGCGGAACGCCAAATCGCAATCGCAAAGCACCCAGAAAAACGCCCGTTTCGGGCATTGCGCGTTTCAAGATATGAAAAAAACGCAAGAGCAAACCACAAAAAAGAATCGCGCAGTGTGGTTACCCTCAATCTCTATTTAGTATTCTTGGTTACACTGCCTCCTTAGTACTTGGGATCTAATGCTTTAACTGTTCCAGTTCAGGTCAATGACGAGACTCCAAACTGTAAATAAAGTTAAACTATAGATGAATTGAATTGGATTGTTTAACATTCATTCATTTGCTTAGAGGTTCTCTAAATTACATTTCATGTTGTTTAGACATGACCAAGCCATTCAAGTTTTTTTTTGGGTTTTTTTGAGCATTACTTTTCCATTATTGTAGACCAGACGAAAAACCAATGAATCGATTGCAGAGAGAAGACTGGAATAGCGAAACAATCCAAATCCAACGTTATGCAAAAAGGAAAGACTCTGGACCTTCATTTGGCCAATCTTTATCAACACGGGCAGTCAGGAAAACCAAAATATTTGATCCTTGAAGGAAGGGAAGGAAAAAAGAGCAGAGATCAGGAAATGCCAGAAACAAAAATTTTCATGGCCGATGGAAACACCCAGTCCCGAGCGTTCTCCCTATGATGTGCTGAATCTGTATAGGCTGTGTGTATCCTATGTGTGTATTATGATGTGCATAGCTGTTTATATGATGGATATGAGGTATATGATGTGTATATGCTGTGGATATGATGTGTATTATGATGTGTATATGATGTGTGTTATTATGATTTGTATAGGCTTGTATATGATGTGTATATGATTGTATATGATGGTATATGAGGTATAGAGTGTATAGGCTGGGTATATGATGTGATATGAGGTGTATATGATGTGTATATGCTGGTATAATGATGTGTATATGAGGCATATGAGGTGCATATGATGTGCATAGCTGTGCATTGATGTGCATATGATGGGCATATGATGTGCAAGATTGGCATAGGTGTGCATAGGATGTGGCATGCTGTTGCATTGATGTGTATATGAGTGCATATGCTGTGCATATGATGTGCATATGATGGCATATGATGGGCCTATGATGTGCAATGAGTGTATATGATGTGCCTAGATGTGCATATGATGTGCATATTATGTGATTGATGTGCAATGCATCTGCATGATTTTGATATGAGGGGTACTGTGATATGCTGGGTATATGCTTGTGTAGATGATGTGCATATGCTGTGCATATGATGTGCAATGATGTGCCTATGATTGCATCTGTGTGATATGATGTGATAACTGTGTATATGAGTGTATATGATGTGATATATGTGTAATGATGGCATATATGTGCATGATGGCAATGATGGCATATGATGTGTAGATGCAGTGTCTAGAGGTATATGCTGTGCATAGGAGAATGCTCAGGGTGTGTGTATGAAGATTGGCAAGATCTGCATACCAAGACTGTCATCTGCAAGGATTCTGCCTGTCTCCTTTACACTGATCTGTACTGTGGTAACCAGCTTAGAAGTTTCCATTTAACTGTAGTGAGGAATATACTTATTAATCATTCAGGCTACTTTAGATTTAACTTTACGCCTTGGAACAACAAATGGCATGCCCCAGGTGGCCTCTCATCCATACAAATGGCTGACAATCAGCAAATCTGCTGGATCTGGTGATATTTCCCTATTATCAGTATGTGTGTGGCTATCTTAAAATGTGCCCTTCATTAGAGCTTACCTGCGCGACCAATGCACGCATTCAATTCAACTGGCAGGAACCACCGTTTTCAGATCTTCTTTGCAGATCACAAAATGACGGGGCCAGGCGGACCTTCGCGATGGAGTCAGTCAAGAAGAAGATCCAGAAAGGCGGTTCCTCGGAATTGATTGATATGTGGCGCATCGTCCGGGCAGGTAAGTTCTAATGTATGGACACCAAGTTAGTATATAGAATAAGAAACTGAGGATTTCCCATTGTTCTATCATTAGCCTGTTGACACACACCAATGAACACCACAAGCCCCCACGAAATGACAGTGAGCGATTAACCGCTGTTTGTATGATTAATCAGACGTGTGTGGCATGGGTGATTGTATCAGGGTGGTCTGACCTGTCTGCTGGTCGCGTTCATTCGCCAAAGGTCAAGTGGACTGTTGAGCATGTAAAAGCATCCTAGCCCTTTTTTAAAAACCTCTTACAGTAGACTATGCAGCAAAAAAAGAAATGGGAGAAGAAAAGAAATGGCTCCCAGTACGTGATAACCACACGACATTCACTCTTTTTAGTTATTACAAACAACTTTCTTCCATTCTCCGCAAGCTAAAATTTTTTAAACTCTTTCACAAGGGTTAGATCACTGTAGTGAATCGAAATGTCGGTAACAGAATGGAACGACCGTGCAGAAGGACAGTCTCCCTCTGTGTTAATCCTGCCTCATATTGTGAAGCACTTCCCATGTTAATAGTCATCGTTCATTAAAAAGATAAATACCTAATGCTTCAGCAAACTTGATTTAGCAAAAAACGCTTTGAGTGAAGGATGTAACCTACAAGGACAGGAGTTGTTATATCCTCTGCAGCACATTCTGTAATTCACACTGGGACTTTTTACTCTCAGATTGTTGGCCCATCCAATGAGAAAAAAAACTAGTAGGTGACTAGTTATCACAATAACTAAACAGAGGTCACAGTGAGTTAGAAGAAAATTGGAATAAGATATTAAACAATGCAATTACAACAAAAGCAGGATTTCTTTATTTGCTCTGTATAAATAATCTTGATGAACAACCCCTGTCACAATGTGGCCGGGCACTCCTCTTTAATGAGGGCAAGGTGAAGCACATTACAGAGCAGCACCATTTGGGAAGCAGCAGTTTTGATGTCCAGGAAAAAAAAATCTGGATATGGGGCTCATGTGCTATGACTCCTCCCCCTCCCATTATGACTGGCAATTTCATGGCATCAAAATCAACGTGCCAGCCGCAGATCAAAAAATCAAGTTGGGCATCATTACCAGTGCTGTGGGCATCGGAAAACCAGTCACTGTGGGGCAGCATTTACGAGTAATGTGGCATATTACCAGTCAGTGTATAAGCCACTCCCCTTCTGGAAAAGCACTCCACTTAAGGACAAAAGCATCACCCAATTATAACCACACCCTTCCGGCAGCTCGGCGAGGGCGGGGAGGGCCAGCATGGAAGTATTTCAGGTCAGCCCTGCATGCTGGTATAATTGGTAGTCGAAATGGCCAAACTTCAGAACAAATTTCGAAAACCGAACCCATTAAAATTAGTGGAGATATTACTTCGAACAGTCAGACAATAACACAAAGAATGAACAGAATACTTATGGTAATAGCTGTGGCACTGGAAAAATGGTCAGGGGAACCGCTACCTGGCAAGCAAAGACTGCCTTCCCCATGATCGGGCATGGTCGGTGTTGCACAAGCTTATATTTGAGGGTATGGGCCATTCAAGGTTACCAAGGCTTACACTTCGAGGTGTTCTGAAAATTTAACGATACATCGATATCGAGTGATGACGAAAAACATTTGAGGGTAACGAAGTCGAAAGGCTCCATTAAAGGGTAAGCAAAACGAAATTATCATTCGAGGGCTAGCGAACGATAACATCGAGGGTTATGAAAGCGAGCATTTATTTGAGGTTACAAAGTTGAAAGCGACATTGAGGGTTAGGAATTAACATTACATTCAGGGTTACCAAAAAAAAGAAAAGAATATATGAGGGTTAGCGAACAGAACAGTACATTAGGGTTACCAATGCCTACATACAAAATTCAATAATATCAGAAAATACAGCTCGCGAGTTCAGAAACCCCAAACTAGTTTGAACCCAAATTGTTCGGATAGTGAAGAGTTCATCCGACTAATAAAAGTTTGGCACGAACTGGGTGTCAGGTTCGAGTTCGTGGTCCACACTAATTGGTAGCAATAATCCCACTAAACAATGGGCAAACAAACGCCCCAAAAAACCATGCTAAGTCCGAAATTAACGCTTAGTGTATGGCCATTCAGGTATGGGTTTGATGTTCTACTGGGGATCTCAATAAGGCATGATCGCGAGCACCAATACACAATCAAAAATTGGATGAACAAAAAAACATCGAACACACTTGTGCATCGGGTGGGGCCAAACACACCGATATAGCGAACAGAACACCATTTGTATGACTATCTGTTGCGGTCTGGTGGAGCAAACAATGTTAAACACATGAATGCTTTGATTAATAAGGCATGCGGGATATTGTGGGTGGTTTCATTAAGGCTGGAGTCAACCTGCTGCAATGTAAAGTTGGATGATCAGTCATTCAAAAAACAGCCATCACCACATATGATCCAGCAGTTGTACCCAGCAGTTTAGTAGTACCCCAAACTTAAGGAGCTTTAATCACTAACCGTTGCCATTTGATACTCCAATCTCTTGCATCCCTTAATACGATCGTGTGCATGAGCACAATGAGAAGATGCCTGGAGAAGGCGAACGTCTTCCAATGAGGTCCAATCCGAAGAGGGATGGGCAGGAATGCAAAACTTAGGTACGGTAAGTAAGCCACTTAACCAGAAAACACCCATGGTAATGACCTAGTGGATGAGGTCCTCACACTTACAATGAAAGAAAAGAGGAAGGGTGTGTGGTGAGTATCATTGCCCTGTAATAGTTTTGATCGACCGTTTCTGTTTTCCAAGTCGGAGAACTATGTGTTACTTGTACCTTATGCCTAAAAAACAAAATGATGGAAATGTTCAGAAGCTCGAAAAGCCGGATGTCAAGTGACTATGAGACTGAAAGGATCATATGGAATTGTCTCTGAGCTGTGACAACTCTATAACAACATTGTAGCATTCTGAGTAGGATTCTTCTAATTAACCTCCATTGACTTTCCATGACCGGCTGTGTCTTTTACCTAGATTGCTTTTATCAGTGCTTGTACAGAAACTGCTCCCTTGGTTATCACCGGATAACAGGAAGGGAAAGTATCACTTTATTCAGGACATGATCGCAGTCAGGTACTAGTGGTGCATTGACACGATGTATATCAGTATCATCTGTTACTCATATGTACAACACCTCTATCATAACTAGATATCGGTGAATCGCATTGATACGTTTTGTTACTAGGATGGGATCTCAGGTACTATTAGAAACCGGTTACGAAGTCAGTCAGAACAGTTTGTAACTTTGAGTCTCAGAACTCTTCGAGATATTTTAAGTAACCCTCGAAAATATGGAGCAACATTTCAGAGGGTAATCAAATCTATCGAGTGTTACCGGGCGGCTTACTGTCGAGGGTTATTTACTCAATTGTTTACCGGAATCTTGCTTTTTTGAATAGAGAGGGGTTCGGACGATGAAATGTTCGGGGTCCGTTTCAAAACTTTCGAATAGTAAAAAGTTCGAAAGTTCGAAAACGGACCCATTAAAAGTCAATGGGAGGCAAATAGTCGAATTTCGATGTCAAATACAACTAAAATATGAATGGTAACTTAATGGAAATGGCTGTGGGACCGGGGAAATGTCTGGGGACATGTTCCAATATCAAGGATTTCGTTTATAAAATCGATTTTACTCTCATGCGCGTACTTCGAGTTTCACGTTCGAACGCGCGAGGTAACAGGGACATTTACCGCAGATTTGATGATACTCGCGTATAGGCTGTATGGAAGACGTACTCAGCGACGCTGTTCGCGCCTAGATACCATGGAACATTTACTCGAGGAGCGATACTCGAACGTTCGAACATTCGATAAAATCATCGAAAGTTCCGGGACGGAAATATCGAAAGTCCGCGTACGGATAGTTCGCGGAAGTCCGGGTCCGTTCGAACTTCGAACAGTTCGGCTCGAACTCGGGTTCGAGTCGAGTTCGATGCCATCCGACTTTTGAGTGTACCGCGCTACTTTCGAGGGTTATCTCCTGTTCAAATGTGACTGAATCTATCTTTGAGGTTACGCGGGTACTCGAGGGTTATCTATTTCAATTGTTACCGAATCTGTTTGGGAGGGTTACTGAGGCTACTTCAAGGTTATCTACTTTCCAATGTCTGAATATACTTTGGAGGGTACTGAGGCTACTTTGAAGGTATTTCTTTCCAATGTTACCATTCTTCCAATGTAGCAATGTGCTACACTAGGGAGACAGCGGGAGATTAGGAGATTAAAGTGCGGGTAGGGAGACACGTGTAATGAATTAAATTTACCCCAAGGGGGATGATAATCGTAAAATGTATGTTGCAAAGCAGAGAATCCTGCTGCTGAAAATGGGGGAGGGAATTGGAGAATAATGGTGGAATTGAAACGAGAGTAATTAGGTATAGCAGAAACGTGGTTAAACAGTTCTCACGATGGGCTGTAAATTAGAAGGATACACCTGTTTAGGCAGACAGAGAAAAAAGGAAAGGGGGAGGAAGTATGTGTGATGTGTAAAAAAAATGAAAGCCTATTAAAAGAAGAGATAACTGACGATATGATGTTAAAAGGGAAGGCAAGAGGTGGAATTAGGGCAACATGAAAGGGGGTTAGTGTGGGGGTAATGTGGTGTCTGCTATAAGGCCGCCAAATGCTAGCAGGGAGGAAGGAGTCAACTCATGCAGTGGTTAAGGCTGCAAGTTTGGGGATTGTGCTGCATAGGGAGACTTAATTAAGCTGACAGTGATGGTGCGTGGAACTGCCATACAGAAAAAGGCGAGGAGTTACTGAATGTGCTGCAGGGAATTTCTCTCACAGGTGTGAAGTTCCTCTAGAACAGGAGCTCCGGTTGGATCTGGTAATATCAACATCAGGGGGCGGATATAGATATAAGGTAACTGAGCTTAGGAATAGTGACCATGCAATAGTGCGTTTTGGACTATGTATCTGAAAGAAAAGTGGCTGGGTTAACAAAGACTTTAATTTCAGGAAAGCAAAATTTCCAGGTTAAAGTAGCTCTCAGAATGTCAACTGGGCTAAGGTATTATCATGTAAAGATTACGAACAGAAGTGATGTGTTCAAGGGGAATAAGCCATTCACATCTAAATGTATACCATTGTGAAAAAATGTAAAAAAAATTAATCCACGCCCAGGTGGCTGACTTATGATGTAAAGAGGAAATGAAAGTAAGGAAAAAAGCTTTAAACCTTAAGTCAGAGGAACAGAAAGGAACTGTAGGGATTATTAAAACTGTAACAGGAGTGTAAGAAGCAATAAATAGAGCGTAAAATTTAATAATTTGAGGTTAGTGAAGACTGAAACAAAGCAGGACTAAGCTATTTTTTTTTAAGTATCTTAATAGTAGGACGATGATGGCGATGGGAAATTAATAAAGCAAATGTCTGAATATTTTTTCCCTCTGTATACACTAAGAAGACCAAGTACAGGATATCATAGAGTATAGTAGCAAATAATGGTCTAAAAGATTCAAGGGCACTTTGGTTTAACCGAGGGGAGGATATGGTACCAGAAAGAAAAAACTTAACACATAAAAGGGTTAAACAAACTAACTAAAGTACTGTCTCTGGAATAAAATACCCTCCTCCAGTACTAATGTTCAGTTTTATCTAGGCATGTTCTTATTTTGCTGATTCCCTAGTCCGGGGCTGTTTGCCTCGGGCTTGAGAAAAAGTTTAAATGTTATTCCACTATTCAAGGTGGTAGTCTTCCCAGCCCGTTGTCCTTCCCTGGTCCATGTACAGTTGTTTTCTCTCATATCGCCGGGTTGCTCTTACTCTCTGGGTTGTTGAGACCTTACTATCAACCTTGGCCCTTTTAATTCATTCCGATTTTCTCTCTTCTCTCACTTACTTAGGCCATCACAGCCACGGTTTAGCATTTACAGTCACAGTCTAACATTTACAGCCAAGGTCTAGCATTTACAGTCACAGTCTGATATTTACAGCCCCAGTCTAATATTTACAGCCACGGTCTAGCATTTACAGTCACAGTTGTACATTTACAGCCACAGTCTAACATTTACAGCCACAGGCTAATATTTACAGCCACAGTCTAGAATTTACAGTCACAGTTATACATTTACAGCCACAGTCTAATATTTACTGCCACGGTCTAATATTTACAGCCACGGTCTAGCATTTATAGTCCCGGTTATACATTTACAGCCACGGTCTAGCATTTACAGCCACAGTTGTACATTTACCGCCACAGTCATATATTTACAGCCAAGGGTCATACATTTACAGCCACGGTCATACATTTACAGCCACGGTCATACATTT
>JAACNH010007767.1:0-14290 GCA_019447015.1 Hymenochirus boettgeri
GCACAGATCAATGCAGGGGGTGAACATTTGATGGTATTTATAAAGGAACAATATCGGTAAATATTAAAATCGGAAAGGTGAAATAACGTGGGGGGAGTAAAACATCGATGCGCATTTAAAATGATTTTATATTGATATTTTACCACCAGTATCTGCATTTCACAATCACAGTGAACATTGGTTATTACTGATATCTTTGTGAAGGTTCTCATTCATCCAGGTCATGGTATATCTGTTGTATTCAATTAGATCAACTGGACTTGAAATGTAGTTCTTGAAGACGTTTCGCTAGTCATCCGACTGGATCTCTCAATTCAGAATGACTTGTACAAGAATCTGTGGCAATTATGTACCCTGGAAACTCTACCTTCCCTGAGAGATTTCTGGCTCCCCCTCTCCCGTCCCTGTTTTCTTGCCCTGTGCCCTAGCATTAAATTGTTTTGCTGCCGCCCCCTATTGTTTGCAAAAAAAGAATTGGCAATGTATTACAGAGCCTCGTTTTCCGGCGTACTGCACTGACAGCACTGCATCTGTGATTGGCTGCCTCTCAGCCAATCATGGCGTGGCTGCCGTCCAGCCCCCTGCTTGCAATTTCATGTAATTTTAAAGATGGAACTTATTGAAAATGGCGGTCGAATATTTGAAATCGAAAATTTTATTGATAAACATAAATTTTGCACTTTATTACTGAATTACTAATCAGATATTTAGATGGTTATTGTCCACATTCTGCCATTCCGCTGGTCCCTCCCTCAATGCAGTCAATCAAGACTGTGACTGCTGAAATCACAGCAATGATTCACAGCTGTTTCACTTGCTGCTTCCTCTGCACATGTCCAAGCTCATAAAAGCTCAATGAGCAGGGAGGAGGCAGATACTTTTGCCAGAATGGTAAAAATAGCAGTTGGGGTTGCAAGCAGATAACTGTTACCAATTTTTTTGTTTTAAGGGTGACATGCCCTTTAATAATAAACACTTATAGGGTTATTCAATAAAGTCTTATCGTTTAAATGGTGCTAATTTTGCCCCAACCAATCATATTTAAGCTTTCAAATGTTAAATAGTTCTGATTGGTTGGGCAAAATTAGCTGCATTTTAAACGATAGAACTTTTATTGAATCTCCCTGTTAATATATGTAAATGAATGCGTGACCAAATATACAGTATAAATATATATATGTTGTAGAGTTGTTATTTGTTTTGAGACTGTGCATTATCATTAGAGAAATATCTCGCAGAGCTGAGTTCTAAAGGAAATGCAGTAGAGTTTGTGTTTTTTATCCATAAAATAACCCGTATTACAGGATCTGACTTGAAGAGCCTTTCCGTACAAATCGCAAATGTATTGTACCCAATCACCAGCATTTATTTAAATGCTATAAACACATAAAGTGCAAACAGAATAAGAACGGGCCTGGAGATCTCCTGCCGGCAGTAATTTGAGGTTGAAGCTTCTTTTGATAAGACTATTGTTGAATGTTAAAAATGAGGTTAAAGGAGACATCTTGCTGAGAAATAACTAAATTATAGGCCCTTTATTTGCTCCTCTCCCACTTGAGTTGTTGGATGGAGACAACACATAAAGCCTCACCTTTTGAAGTAATGAAACACATTATCAGGAAAGGGTTCAATGGCTAAGTCAACAGCATTTTCTGAGTGGGAAAAGGGAGACAAACCAATAGGTAGAGGTTAAGGTTAAAACATAGAACAAGCAGAGAGATTTTAAAAGTTCTTATCGTTTAAAATGGTGCTAATTTAGCCCCAACCAATCAGATCTTATTTAACATTTGAAAGCTACATCTGATTGGTTGGGCAAAATTAGCACCATTTTAAACGATAAGAACTTTTATTGAATAACCCTGAAGGTTTTCAAAGTTGGCACAAATGAATTTTAGTACTGCAACATAAGGGAGCAGGCATTTTTAAAAGGAATCAGTAACGTCCAAATTTAATCTTTTATAAACCTCATACCATTAACCTAAAATTTCCTCCATCCATTTCTTTCCTAATCCGTCCATCCGTTTTTTAAATTAGCTTCCTAAGGTTTATGGACCTGTCATCGTAAGTAAATGACGGCTTAATCACGCCCCTCCTGCTGATGGAATTACCATATCCGTCGACCTCCCTATCAATACCATATCCCCCCTCTAATTACAAACAAATAGAAACTGCCACCATTTGTAAAGTCTCGTACACACGTTGGATAATTTTTTACGATGCAGCCGACAACGTTTAATGACATTATCGTTAATCCTCATAATTGAAACGACATCTGTACACACAGCAACAGTCACCGCGATAGCGTTAGCTATAGACGTTCGTACGTAACCTAACGTTCGTATCTTTGCGCAATTACGAAAGCATTTGTGTGCGCATTTATAGATTTTTTTCTTAGAACGTTAACGATAATCTGCCGACCATGTACAAATATAAATAATGGGCAGAACAATCCGCCAGCTGATCGTGGGAAAAAGCCGACAATAGTTAACGGTCGTTGGTCTTTGACGATGGTTGATGCTGTATTTTTCGTACGAATATCGCGCGATTGCTCGTTCGTCAGCTGCATTGTACGACAATTATCCAACGTGTGTATGAAGCTTTAGAGTAAGCAGGACATAGGTGTACTGGCAAATCAAGTAGATTGTAGGCCAGTGGACAGGCTTTTCTCAGGACTGAAATTTGAGACTCATAGAAGCTAATGAGTTCCGTGGGTGTTTTCCTTCTGATTTTGCTGGTCTAGAAGCATCTTATGTAAGGTGCATTTTGGGACATTATCTCCAGGCTTGTTAAATGTGTACTTGTAGCCTTGTAGCCTTGTCCTGAATAAAGTAGATATAGTAGACAACATACCTTGGTCCTGATAAAGTAGAATATAGACAACATACCTTGGTCCTGATAAAGTATGATAGTGGACACCCCTCCTGTTCGTGATAAAGTAGATATAGTAACACCCCTCCTTGGTCCTGATAAAGTAGATATAGTGGACACCCCTCCTTGTTCGTGATAAAGTAGATATAGTAGACAACCATCCCCCTTGGTCCTGATAAGTGATATAGTAGACAACACCTTGGTCCTGATAGAGTAATATGTAGACACCAATCGCCTTGGTCGTAATAAAGTAGATATAGTAGACACACCCTCCTTGTTCGTGATAGCTAGACAGCCCTCCTTGGTCGTGATAAGTACAGCCCATTGCTAGACACCTTGCCTTAGCAGGGATAGAGTAGACACCGCGCTTGGCCATGATAACCGTAAAGAGACACCTTGCTATGGCTGTTGTAGAGAAGAGTAGATACCTTGGCTGTGGTAGAGTATACAGAGATGCCACCTTGCCTTGGTCATGATCTAGTAAAGCAGATACCTCGCTTTGGCTGTGATAAAGTAGATAAGAGACCTTGCCTTGACCTAAAGCTGACACGCAAATCAAGCCTTGGCCTAAAGCAAGCAGCACTGTTATGGCCATTACAGAATCAAGGGAAACTCATGCGTAAATAATGACATATTTAGCTTTATTTATGTCAAACTGACAAATACAAAAGTAATATAATGACAGTGTTTGGTTAGGGTGAAATCATATCCAATTCTGTGATCTTTGCAAATAAATATGTGGGTTCACTGAGGGGTCCACTGCAAGGGTTTTTTTAGGTACAAAGTTACCGTATATACTCGAGTATAGCCGACTCAAGTATAAGCCAAGGTACCCATTTTGCCTCCAAAATCAGAAACCATGATTGACTCGAGTATAAGCCGAGGGTAGATAGTTGCCCTTTAAATGTATAGTAATCCCATACAGTAACCCTAATACCTTTCCACTGTAGATGTTTGGAAACTACAACTCCCAGCATGCTTCTTTACTGGGAGTTGTAGTTTCTAAACACCTATAGTAGAAGGTATTGGGTGTTACTGTATGGCATACTGTCCCCCACCCTAGACCCCCCAGTTCACTTACCGTACCTGGGCAGTCTTCAATTCGAGCGAGCAAACAGACAGGTTAGTGACAGCCCCAACATCCCTATAATTACAGTAATATCAGACGCAGCATGGCAGCCCCCTATAATGACAGTAATATCAGACAGCAGCATGGCAGCCCCCTATAATGACAGCAGTATTAAGTGACTGGCCTAGCAGTGCAGGGCCGTCACCAAGTCTATCAGTTTTCTCCTCCATTTACCATACTTGGGGTCCTCGATGCAACTGGGAGGAAGACATGCCCAAGCCACCTCCCAGTATCCCATCAGTAGACACCAGCAGAAGAACCAATTTTCTTGCCTCCTCTTACCCCCAAACGGATGCGCCATAGCCCAGGCACAGTATCGGCTTTTCACGAACAAACCACTTCCCGT
This sequence comes from Hymenochirus boettgeri, assembly GCA_019447015.1. NCBI lineage: Eukaryota > Metazoa > Chordata > Amphibia > Anura > Pipidae > Hymenochirus > Hymenochirus boettgeri. The sequence goes on from JAACNH010007767.1 coordinate 4,344, forward strand.
TGTCTCTGTGAATGAGGTCAGCGTGCACAAGGTCACATGACAGCACGCTCCTCAACCCAGTTCCAGTCGCGCTACAGTACTGTAAGTAAGTTGCCGCGTCAAGACTATCGGGCGGTGCGGAGGACTGTCCACAGTGTACTGGCGAGTTATCGAGTGCTAGGTGTTCTACTGCATGTGGAAATTAGTGGTTTCACTGGGTCTCCCACAGCAGAGCAAGTCCGACCATGGCACTTACCTAGTGACCCGAGTATAACCGAGGTTAGGTTCAGGCTATTTTGAGACCTGAAAACCTCGCTTACTCGAGTATATACGGTACACTGAATTTGTTTTATATACATTTATATTCTTCAATATATGTGTTTGGAGCACAGGACAGGCTAAAGCCTCATTGTTAAAGGGGAACTGTGGTCCAAAAATTGACTTTAGGTAAATTGATAGGAATTGCTCTCCTGAGAATTTTTGCAATTTATTTTCATTGTTTATTTTGCATAGTTTTGAAGATGTTTACATTTTTGTGTGTGATATAGCAGCAGCATCACCAGGTCCCCTGCACTTCCTGCTTCCTTCTCTGAACCATGTCAGTCAATCTGCCCTGTGTCTCCCTCCTTCCTTTGCAGTCCCCTGGTCCCCTCCCACTCATGGGCCCCATGGTCCCTTCATTGCAGGCCATTCCTTACGCCTCATGTGGCCCTGCCCACTAGTGGGTGCACAAGCCCCGCCCACCCACAGATACATAACCCCGCCCACTCATAGATGCATAAGCCCCACCCACTTGCAGGTGCATAAGCCCCATCCACTCGTGGGTGCACAAGCCCCGCACACTCGCGGGTGCACAAGCCCCCCCCACTCACGGGTGCCTTGGGCCACTCAGACTCCTTACCTACTCTGTCAGGACTTCACACAGCAGAGAGAGGAGGGACTTCCTGTCTCCCCACACACGAGGGAGTCTGAGGCTGTGCTCGCCGGCGGCACTGTGCAAGAGAAGCCATAGGAATGTCACATGTCAGCCCTCCCACACATTCACTTTCTGGTCAGTCATTTCTTTATATCTTCTGGGCTGTGGAGCAGGTAGAGAGGTGGTTGATGGCTCATTTTAAAGTGTAGGAAACTAGCCATTTAAACTCAACTTGTTTGGAGGCCACAGTTTCCCCTTTAAGATACCCATTTTAGTAAAAACCTAGATCCTTGGTAAACCCTATAGACAAAGCATCTCCAGTTATGATCACCAGAAGTGTATCTGCCCATTAGCCAGGTTCTGTGTGGAGCTGGAGGTAGATCAGGAGAGCCATGGAAAATCCCATTTATTAATGATAAACCGGGGTGAGGACCCAATAGTTCAGGTCCTCACCCTGGTTTTTTTTTACTAAGGGGGGGGGGGGTTGGAAAACATTTCAGAAACTATAATTGTCATTTAAAGGGCATCTATGCTCTAAAATTAGATTCTGTAGATTCTGAGAAATCGTCATGTAAATCACAGCATTTACAGGAAAGACCTGTCACTCCAGAAGCAGAAATTATAATGTGTCCCGTCCCTGACCTCTTACTAGGATCTTTGGCTGCCTGCACACTTTTTTGCAACAATTAAGAGAACCAGCAGAGTAAAGAATGAAGGGGAGGGAGGGAGATGTGGTAAAGAGCAGTGTCCATGGTGAGGCTGTGCAGAGCTTATAAGTGTCGCAGACACTACAAGAAGGCAGTGAGAAGGGAGGGTGGGGGGAATTAGAAACACTCACTAAAACTTAATAATTCAATGACAAAGCAATCACAGATAAATATGTGAGTACCACCATTTTACTTCTCTCTCAAATTGTTTTCAGTGAGTACGAAACCCTTTAATTACATGAATATTACTTTGGCTTTAGTACACTTTAATACACACACGTGCTGTATAATTTCATTAATTCCTGTTATACTATACACTGTCCAACACCTGGCTGCTCGTAACTCATTGGATTTGATGGACAGAAGAAAAAGTAGAAATGAACATCCCAGAGAACTAATTTAGATTTATTATTATTATTTAAACTGCCCATAATCCTTTTTGACTGGTGTGAAGCCAGATTAGATTAAGAAGAAGGAACGTAATTCCAACATTTAAAAGATTTGCCCTCCACTTCAAAACTGCTAATATAACACACGTATGTACAAAATATCTAAGTTTATTCTGGGAATATCTATAATGAGAAATCAGTTCAGTTTTATTAAGGACTAAGTGATATTCACAGTGTTTTAGAAGATACAGGGCTACCATCTAATTCATAAATGTAAGGAGGATTACTTTTATTTGCCGGCTTTAGTCACATGATGCAAGATGAGCCATCCTTTAGCAGCATTCCTTTAAGGCGGAGTGGGGAGGGGGGGTTGTTTAAGGGTGGTCCTACTACATTCTATCCACCCCCCACGGATCCGGCACTTAATACTGAAAAAAAGCTGGAGAAGAATTCTTTTACATTTACACGTACAATTTCTGTCATTCTCTTCTGTTCCTGATAATTACTTTATAAAATTTATAAATGTTTTTTTATTTTACCAAACATTTTGTTTTTTAATTTCCTTCTATAATAAAAATACATTTAAGATGAATAATCACAATGTCATTGCTGTGCAACTTGCCCTTTACAGATTATTTTTGCCTTTTGTACTCGGCGATTGCCATCATTTCAAACCTGGGTGACGATATTGTTAGAGAATGTAGGAAAATACATGTGGGAGGGCCAATAGAAAATGACTTTCTCTCGGCCCTTGTGCAATATAAATATCCCTGTAACCACACCACTAACACTAAGAACTAAACTGCTTCTTACAATCCTGTTCAGATTCTTTTTGTTTTTATTTTGTGCCCACGGTATTTGCTGGTTTGTTTGATATATTTGTGATCAAGGAAAATGTAACTAGAGAACCAGGGAACTAGTCCATAGACATGTGGTTTTAGAATGTTTTCTAAATTTCTTGCCCTGGTGTGGTTAGTTAGGTGCAGAAGATAAAGGTTTGTTATCATTTAGTCCAATAGAAAACCTTTATAGCGATCTAAAAAAAATGGCCGCCAGTACCAGTAGTTTTATTGGTGAAGATGTGGGTTTTTCGCCAAAATGTTCAATACTGGGTGATGATTCGCAGCTGAAAACCACATGAAAGTTGTTTAACCGACTTTCCGAAATTAACTTTACCCAATACCGTCCCAGAGAAGGCAGCCAATGATAGCCAGCTCTTCACAGTAAGATTGAAGACAGGCTTGGGAGACGTTTTGCAACTCTTATTGTGGGTCAATAAAATTAAAGGGTTTGTCCACCCTTTATAAAAACTTTTTATGTATGAAAGTTCTAGCTCCCCCAGCCCCAACCGCATTAGTATAATTTCAGAAAGTGCCCGATAGTTACTTACTACCCTCCTCTCCTTCGCCATAACAATCCCGGCCCTCTGCTAGCATAGAAATGCAAGCAGGGGACGGGACCTGAAGCCGCGTCTGTGATTGGCTGAGAGGCAGACACTCACGGACGCGGCTGCCGCTGCACAGAACGCCGGAGGATACAGGGAAGGTAAGTAACTATCGGGGCACTTTCTTGAAATTATACTAATGCGGTTGGGGCTGGGGGAGCTGAACTTCATATGGGAAAGAGATTTTACACTAGGGGGCAGGAGACCAAAACGGGAGGGAGAGGGAGGGTGAAGGCAGTTTTTGGGACTTTGGGGAGGGATTACAGGAGAACCATTTGGAGCTGGGATGTAAGTAAGGATTTTTATGCTCTACAGAGTGGGGCCAGTAGTGGGTTAAATTTCAGTTTTGGGGGTGGACATGCCCTTAAGGTCAATTAAACTCTCCCCAATTTGAAGCACCCAGGTGAGGATATAACTGTTTGGTCCTCACCCCAAGGGGATCAGCTGTTTTACACTACCGTACCCTTGCTGGTCAAGTCTAACTCCTCCTCTCTGACTGTCAGAGACAAAACCAATGGGAAGATACACTCTACAAGACACATTTTGATTTGGTGACTATAGTCAGAGACAGAACTGGACCGAACCAGTAAGGTTACATATAACAGCTGGTGCAGACTGTACCAAGGGGTGAGGGTTTAGCGTTTTATGTCCTCCATCCTGGTTACTTTTAATGTTGAAAGAGGGAGCAGAGAAGGTTTCACATAGGTCAGCCGTAGGAACTTGACAGCTGTGGTAGAGTGAGAGGCAGGGTCTAAATAATTCAATAAACATTAACTAACCTGTATACTAGGTCAGGACCCCAATCTTGTTGATTAGAGAGGTAAGGGTTACAGCTCTCTATAAGCTGTACGCTCATTTATATCATTTAGGTTTGGTTCCCCTTCAAGGACATTTAAAGAGAAGAAACCCCATAAATGTAAGCATCGATATCATCCATATTTTAATCTCACCCATCTTGTTAAATCTGAAATAAGGAGAGGCGGGAGTTATTTACAGAGATGGAAGAAGGAATTTATTTAACGATTCTTCAAAGGTGAAAAAGTCAAAGTCATTCTATGAATCATCCTGAGCGTTAGGGGATTAGAAAGGGGCACCTGGTTATTGCTATTGTAATATTGATAAAGTCTCCATTGACCAATAAACTCATAAAACAAGTAAAGGCTTTCAAAAAAATGTTAAATACGTCTGTCCTGCCAAGTACAAACATATGGATAGAGATGGTAAGAATGAGCAAGCCGGTGAATGACAAAAAGATACTGGGTTCACAACCAATCTCCAGGGTGTCCCACACATTATGGGGCATAAACTGTCCACCATAGGCGGAAAACGTATGTAACCCCCCCGCCTATTCTCCTGGAACACAAACACACCATAGAGTTTTCTGGGTATATGACTTCAGTAGACAAGGCCTACACTAGAGATATGGAGAGTCAGGTAGGGCGAACTGGGGGTAGGACACACTCAAATTCACCATGTTTCCTGTTTGATCTGTGCTGGAAATACATTTTAACCCGACACCCCTGCTCTCCGCACATCCGTCCACATTTGCATAACACAATAGCAAAGCCGCCCCTTTAAGTAGTTTCTCGCCCATGATAGATATTTTATTTTTCTAATAAACTGACACTAATTTTCTAAATGTTTCATACCATTAAGCTACATTTGCCACAGCGCGATACATAATAAGATATTGGTATTGGAAAATAATACAATTTCTCGTTGCTTTATTAAATGGTTCTATTCGAATTCAAGGCATGGACTTCTCTCCCGCTTAGTAGTTAGTTCTAAGGATGGATATTATGGAAATGGCTTCCACTACAATGATGTCATGTAAAAACTCTCCCTATTATATTATCACACATTGTATTATCTGTTGGGCAGCAATGCCTGCTGCTGGGCACATTGTATTATCTGTTGGTCAGCAATGTCTGCTGCTGGGCACATTGTATTATCTGTTGGGCAGCAATGCCTGCTGCTGGGCACATTATATTTTCTGTTGGGCAGCAATGCCTGCTGCCTATCACATTATATTATCTGTTGGGCAGCAATGCCTGCTGCCTATCACATTATATTATCTGTTGGCAGCAATGCCTGCTGCCTATCACATTATATTATCTGTTGGGCAGCAATGCCTGCTGCCTATCACATTATATTATCTGTTGGGCAGCAATGCCTGCTGCCTATCACATTATAGTATCTGTTGGGCAGCAATGCCTGCTGCCTATCACATTATATTATCTGTTGGGCAGCAATGCCTGCTGCTGGGCACATTGTATTATCTGTTGGGCAGCAATGCCTGCTGCCTATCACATTATATTATCTGTTGGGCAGCAATGCCTGCTGCCTATCACATTATATTATCTGTTGGGCAGCAATGCCTGCTGCTGGGCACATTGTATTATCTGTTGGTCAGCAATGTCTGCTGCTGGGCACATTGTATTATCTGTTGGGCAGCATTGCCTGCTGCCTAGCACATTATATTATCTGTTGGGCACAATGCCTGCTGCCTATCACATTATATTCTGTTGGGCGCATGCCTGCTGCCTGTCACATTATATTATCTGTGGGCAGCAATGCCTGCTGCCTTCAATTATATTATCTGTTGGGCAGCAATGCCTGCTGCCTATCACATTATATTATCTGTTGGGCAGCAATGCCTGCTGCCTATCACATATATTATCTGTTGGCAGCAATGCCTGCTGCCTATCACTTATATTATCTGTTGGGCGCAATGCCTGCTGCCTACATTAATTATCTGTGGGCAGCATTGCCTGCTCCTATCACATTATATTATCTGTTGGGCAGCATTGCCTGCTGCCTATCACATATATTATCGTTGGGCAGCATTGCCTCTGCCTATCACATTATATTATCTGTGGGCAGCAATGCTCTTTTCAGTTTTTACTGGCCTGCCCCTTCCACTAGGAGCCCAGCCATGGGGAGGAGCAGGATAGGATAAAAGAGGCAGCAACTAGAAGGTATCTACACTACCTACTGTACTACCAGGGGTGAGGATCTAGTGATTTAGATTTTGGCCTTTCCCTCCTTTTGAGAACATTGGCTGTGCATCAGACGGGGTAATTCCCTCTCCCTGGAGCACTCTGGGATAGGGGGAAATCAAGAGTGGATGTACATAATGGACATATTGGATGAGGGTCGTAGCAGTCAGGTTTAATGGAGACTTGTTTTAATGTCCCAAGATGGTCCAGGGATTAATCGACTGCCACATGATCAGAAGGATTTTTCCCCTTCTGGGTTTTTTTCCCCCTCTGGATCATCTTGGGATAGGGTAGAATTCGAGGTTTGGGTTGTTAGGACTTGGGATGTTTAAAGTGGAACAAAAGCCCTACCTTTGGCTGTACCCTGGAGGAGTCAAAAAATCACTGTCTTTGCCCCTTGGAGTATAGCAGGTAGTCTAGGTACTTACCTCCTAGCTGCAGGTGATGGGTTCGCATGATCGTCACATGCACTGTCGGCAGCAGCCACTATTGCCAAGACCAAAGTCATTTGCTTGCAGCGAACGCTAGGTCAGACAAATAATAGCCCCATGTGTACCAGCCTAGTGTTACCTTACATATATTTGAACCAGTGGACTGTCCTGTAAAAATGTAAATGAGAAATCGCGTCTTTCTGCTGGTCCGGAAGTTGAAAGGGAGATAAACAGGGATTCGTGAGCTGAAGAAGTAGAAGAGGAGATAGACAGGATTGGTGGAGCTGAAGAAGCGGCGAGGGATAGACAGGGATTCGTGGAGCGAAGAAGCTGAAGAGGAGATAGACGAGGGATTCGTGGAGCTGAAGAAGTTGAAGAAGAGATAGACAGGATTCATGGAGCTGAAGAAGTTGGAAGAGGAGATAGATAAGATTCGTGGAACTGAAGAAGTTGGAAGAGAGATAGACAGGGTTCGTGGAGCTGAAGAAGTTGGAGAGGAGATAGACGAGGGTTCGTGGAGCTGAAGAAGTTGGAAGAGGAGATAGACGAGGGATTCGTGGAGCTGAAGAAGTTGGAAGAGGAGATAGACGAGGGATTCGTGGAGCTGAAGAAGTTGGAAGAGGAGATAGACGAGGGATTCGTGGAGCTGAAGAAGTTGGAAGAGGAGATAGACGAGGGGTTCGTGGAGCTGAAGAAGTTAGAAGAGGAGATAGACGAGGGATTCGTGGAGCTGAAGAAGTTGGAAGAGGAGACAGACGAGAGATTCGTGGAGCTGTAGAAGCTGGAAGAGGAGATAGACGGGGGATTCGTGAGCTGAGAAGAGAGGAGAGTGAAGTAAGTTGGAGAGGAAGAGAGAGATAACGAGTGGAATATACGAGGGGTGTGGAGCTGAAGAAGTTGGAAGAGGAGATAGACGAGACATTCGTGGAGCTGAAGTAGCTGGAAGAGGAGATACGAGGGATTCATGGAGCTGAAGAAGCTGGAAGAGGAGATAGACGAGGGATTCGTGGAGCTGAAGAAGCTGGAAGAGGAGATAGACGAGGGATTCGTGGAGCTGAAGAAGCTGGAAGAGGAGATAGACAAGGGATTCGTGGAGCTGAAGAAGTTGGAAGAGGAGATAGACGAGGGGTTTGTGGAGCTGAAGAAGTTGGAAGAGGAAATAGACGAGGGGTTCGTGGAGCTGAAGAAGCTGGAAGAGGAGATAGACGAGGGGTTTGTGGAGCTGAAGAAGTTTGAAGAGGAGATAGACGAGGGATTCGTGGAGCTGAGGAAGTTGGAAGAGGAGATAGACGGGGGATTCGTGGAGCTGAAGAAGTTGGAAGAGGAGATAGACGAGGGGTTCGTGGAGCTGAAGAAGTTGGAAGAGGAGATAGACGAGACATTCGTGGAGCTGAAGAAGCTGGAAAAGGAGATAGACGAGGGATTCATGGAGCTGAAGAAGTTGGAAGAGGAGATAGACGAGGGATTCGTGGAGCTGAAGAAGTTGGAAGAGGAGATAGACGAAGGATTCGTGGAGCTGAAGAAGTTGGAAGAGGAGATAGACGAGGGATTCGTGGAGCTGATCGTCTGTTGGGAAATTGAATGAACTTATTTATCCATGAGATCCTATAGTGTATGGTGGATTTATTCAGAGAGTTAAACCTCAACATGACCAAGAAAGCTGAGCAAAACCAAATAACTTACTTATCAATTTATTAAGGAACGATATCAGTAATATCTGTTGATTCATTAATCAACTGGACTTGAAATGTAGTTCTTGAGACGTTTCGCTAGTCATCCGACTGGCTTTCTCATTCAGAATGACTTGTAAAAGAATCTGTGGCAATTATGTACCCTGGAAAATCCCAATTAGCATATCACAGCCAGGTGTTAAGGGTTGGATTGATAATGGCTAAGAGGTGTTATAGGAACGCCCAGAGTAAGTTGTTAAAACAGCACATTGTACATGCAGACTGTTGGTGTCGAACCCCCTACCTCTATTTAGGCTTGGTTTCTTTATTTTCACATAAATGGCCTCCTTAACACCTCTCTTGAACCAGTCACGTTCCTTCGCCAATATGTTAACATTACAATCTTCAAAGTTAGGTCCTTTATCCTTAAGATGCAGGTACACAGGCTGAGTCCTGACCCGAGGAATTGGCTCTTCTGTGCTGGGCCATACGTTGATGCAGTTGCTGTTTGGTCTCCCCCACATACAAATCAGAGCATTCTTCACTGCACTGCACTGCACATATGATGTCGCTTTTCTTGTGTTTTTGTATTGGGTCTTTCGGATGTACCAATTACTGCCTCAGTGTGTAGTTCGGTTTAAACAGACAGGGTAAACGATGTTTTTTGAAAATTCTTCTTAATTTCTCTGAGACCCCTGCTACTATGGGATGACCATGTTCTTCCTCCGTGTCTTGCTTCCCCTTCACTGTTGGTATTCGTGTTCTTTTCTTTCCTTCTACTTCTTTTGACAAAGCCCAGTCTGGATATCCACAATTTTAAGGGCTCCTCTGAGATGTTTCATTTCTTTAGCCTTCGCCTCTTGCTAGTGGGGATGTTCTCGGCTCTGTGTTGGCAGGTTCTGATGACCCCCGCTTGTGATCTAAAGGGTGGTGGGAGTCAAACATCAATACTGATCTGTGTGTGTTGGTTTTCTGTAAACCTCTACTTCCAGTTTACCATTTTCCTAACTTCTACCAAGCAGTCCAAGAAAGCCGTTTGTTGTTTTGTATCTTCCCTTGTAAATTTATGTTTTGGTCTACCGCATTAATGTGTTCTGTGAAGCTTGTACTTCCTTCTGGTGGATTTTAACCCAGGTGTCATCAACATATCTGAACCAGTGGCTGGGCGCTATGCCCTTAAAGGTATTAAGCGCCTGTGTTTCTACCTCCTCCATGTAAAGGTTGGCCACAATGGGTGAAACTGGAGATCCCATAGATGCTGTTTTAACACCTTAATCTGGGCGTTCCTATAACACCTGGAGAAACCATACAATGCTGTTTTAACACCTTACTCTGGGCGTTCCTATAACACCTCTTAGCATTATCCAATCACACCCTTAACACCTGGCTGTGATATGCTAATTGGGATTTTT
>JAACNH010007768.1:0-14286 GCA_019447015.1 Hymenochirus boettgeri
ATGGGCATTTTACTGCACAGGGGTGAGGAGCAAGTGGCATACTGTGCAGGGGTGAGGGGTAAGTAACATTATACTGTGAGGGTGAGGGGGAAGTGCATATACTACAAGGGGGAGGGGCAAATGGCATTTTACTGCACAGGGGTGAGGAGCAAGTGGCATACTGTGCAGGGGTGAGGGGTAAGTAACATTATACTGTGCAGGGGTGAGGGACAAGTGGGATACTTTGCAGGGATGAGGGGCAAGTGGCATTATACAGTACTGGAGTGAGGGCCAAGTGGCCATACACATGCGATTTCCACACACACATGCTGTTGGAACCGCACATAAGGACCCACCGATCCCCATATGCGGGATCAGACAGCCATGCGGCCATACACAGGCTGATGGTATCGACTCTCTTTACTTTAAAGGGAGCCGATACCGACCGAGGGAAATATTCTTCCACGACCGACTGTTATGCCAACTACGGTCAGTCGTCTGCATTGCGCTCAGTCGTATTCGGCCCTACACTTTAGGGATATTAGGTAAATCCTTTGTGAACCGACGGAATTTACCTAATATCGTTAATGTGTATGGCTGCCTTATGGGCTCTCACACTAGAGGGTGTCTTGGCGTGATATCATGCAGTAAATTGTTTCCAGTGCTCTGCATGTAGTAGTTTGGATGGTTACTACATTGTGACATTAAATCATTAAACCAGTGGACACCACTATGCAATAAGCAGGGGAACATCATTTACGCCGAAAGTGTGGAGGCTGGCAACAAAAAAGGAAATGCTAGGGCAGCTCTTCAGTAGCTGTTTTGCCCCCCAAAACAGCTGTACGTCCTAGGTGGTCACCCTTATCTGTGTTGCTATGTGGCCTAGTGATAAATCTTTCCCTGTACATAAATGAAGGCTCCTACACACGTTCAATGTGTGCAGCGACCCCTGACCACAACTCATTCATTTGGCGAACGGCCTTTTCTGCTAAAAATCGCACATGTGTGCATTCGGTCAAGGGATGTTCGTTGATCCGCCTTGGCTAATCGACAAACGACCCCGACCAAATGCATACGAGATTATCGTGTAAACAACAGCCGTTGGTTGCATGCGTGAACGCGCTCAGGGTCGTGGGACGTTGCACACATTGTAGTGTGTACGAGGCTTAAGCCTGCACTCTCTCTCTCCAGGTTGGTGGTCTGTTTGCAAAGGAGCTCTGTAAAACTGCCATACACTGAGTTCTTACCTTCCTGTGTTCCGGTGCCATTTGGAAAATTGCAGCCTGATCAACCAATATTTTTGCAACCAACATATGGCTGAAATGGCAGTCATAAACCATGATCTGGCTAGGAAAAGTCATGGGAATGAGGATCTTACATTGACAGTGGCCAGTGCAGTGGTGTAACTAGTAAATACTGGGTCCCCCAGCAAAACTATAATTGGGGCCCCTATCCGTGCTTCATCCACAGTGGTTTTCTGGAGAGGCTATATCGGTCATAGGAAAAATAAGTAGATGGGCCCCTGCTCTCTGGTAGTTACGCTCCTGGGTCAATGTATGTTAAATGAAAAAAGGAAATAAAGGCATGTGCCACTTGGTTGTCTTAAAACAGCATATGTACAGTGAAGTAGGGTGAATTTTTATTTGCTGTTGCTTTAAGCTAGATACACCTGATTGTTCGTTAATTCCGCCATGAAAAAAGCTGTTCATCCCCCGTGTGAGTCGTGATTGGGGGTCGCTGCTAGCATTGACAAGGTGTACAAGGTGTGAAAAGCATAATTGCAATGCAGTGTGTTTTACATATGTTACCATTCGTTTGCCCTTCAATTTGTCCAATATTCTGATATCAGAAAGCATTCAATCCACACAAAATTGGTGAACTCGTGTGCTCTCAAAAACAGATTACAGTGCTTAAAATAGAATTCACTGGCAGCCATGGAAGATAAATGTGCCACTGTGGCCTAGCCCTTAGACCAGTTTGACTGCCAACTAAAGGCCCCCATACACATATGGTGATCATTGCAACTGAGGTCAGTTTATCGGCATCATGGTCAGAGATTTTCACCATACACCTTGCTGATATAGGCAAATCTCATTGGATCTGATGGGATTTGTCAAAGGTTGGACAATGTGTGGCTAACTTAAAGCCCAGTACATAGGGTGTCCTGAACCAATCTGTAGCCTGGCGGTCAAAAACAAATGCTGTAGTTAATATTACAATACAGTCTTTTGAAGACCAGTGATCAGCCAAAACTTACTAGCCTGTCTGTACAACTTTGGGTGTGTACTCATAATGCAATTTTTCAGGGAGATCGACCGTTAGTTCGGTGTATCAGTTGATCAGGCAGAAAAAATTACATGGGTTTACAGCTGACCACAACTGACCTTTCATCTATCCGAATTAGAAAAATGAGCGATCAGACATGTCAGAATACCACCCCTTTATGGGCCACCTCTTGGTCATGGCGAACTGTCGGCCGCGGCTACTTTTGACGTGACCGACAGTCAATCGCCCCGTTGATTGGTCAGGACAAAGCATCTAATAGTACGTACCCAGCTTTAATAAAAGTACACTCCTGCTAACTTCCATGCAACTCCTCTACCTTCCCTGTGCCTTTGCCACCATCCCTGTCCCTTCGGACACCTACCATGTGTCTCCTGCCATCTTCCCTGTCCCTCCTGGCCCCTTTCCAGTTCCTCCTGCTATCTTCACTGTGACTCCTGCTACCTTTTCTTGCCTCTTTTCATCATACCTGTCCCTTCTGACCTTTTCTGTGACTCCTGCCACCTTGCCTGCCCTTACCTGTGACTCCAGACATCTTTCCTGTGCCTCCTGACACCATCCATGTCCCTCCTACAACCTCCCTGTCCCTTCAGACACTTCCTTCTACCCCCTGCCACTTCCTATGCCTCTTGACAGCTCCTGATACTTCACGTGACTCTTGTACCTTTCCTGTGCCTTTTGTCTCCACCATGTCCCCTTCTCTGCCCATCCTTTTCCCTGTGACTCGTGCTACCTTCCCGTTCCTCTTGCCACCTTGCCTGTGCCTCCTGCACCATCCATATCCCTCGTGCAACCTTCCCTGTCCCTTCTGACACCTTCCCTCTACCCCTGCCACTTCCTGTGACTCCTGCTACCTTTCCTGTGCCTCTTGTCACCACCATGTCCTTCCCGGAACCCTCCTTCCCTCTCCCTGGACTCCTGCTACCTTCCCTGTTCTCTGACACCACCCCTGTCCCCTTCCCTGCCCCCTTCTCTGACTCCTACCACCTTCTCTGTGACTCCTGCCACCTTCCCTGTCCCTCCTGTAACTATATCTGTCTCCTGACACCTTCTCTCTACCCCTGCCATTTCCTGTGCTCTTGACACTTTCCTGTGGCTTCAGCACCTACACTGAGACTCCTGCTACCTTTCCTGTGCCTCTTGTAATCATATCTGTCCCCTCTGACATCTTCCCTGTGCCTCCTGCTTTCTTTTCTATTCCTCTTGCTACCATCCCTGTCCCCTTCCCTGTGACTCCTGACACCCTTCCCTTTGACATCAACAGTCCACCACCAATTTACCAATCAATCCACCAACAAGCTACCAATCAGATCAGACTAAAGAGCGATCGGGCATATGGAGAACCATTATTGCTGTTACCGGAGAGTCGCTAGTGCAAATGCTCGGTCGTGACAAATAGTCCCCTCGTATGTACCCGTCTAAGAAAACTGCTAAATTAGCTTAACATCAAGGCTGGGTACCATGGGTTAATTATTTATCCAGACCGACCTTTTGCCACAAGTGAGCCAAGGTCACTTGTATAGTTTTATTATAAGACACACTTTGCAGCACTATACAGTAGTAGAAAACAATAAAGTCATACAAGAGGAACAAATACATAAATAGTTCATAAATAAATATATAAATATATAAGTAGAAGTGCTAGGCCTTGCCACAAGAGAAAAGGAGGTCCCTGCCCCAAAGAGCTTACAATCTAGATGTTCCCCTGTGTTACCGCTATATTATTATATAACTCATTAGACAGACATTATTTCTAGGGTATAAAGGTTGGACTGGATGGATATATGCCTTTATACAACCTCCAATACTATGTTACTTTGTAACTGTTATACAGATATTATGGGTATGGTATAAATGTTGGACTAGATGGACAATGTCTTTATACAACCTCCAATACTATGTTACTATGTAACTGTTATACAGACATTATGGGTAGGGTATGAAGGTTAGACTAGATGGACATATATCTTTATACAACCTTCAATAGTATGTTACTATATAACTTTTAGACAGACATTATAGGTAGGGTATAAAGGTTTGGACTAGATGGATGTATGTCTATACAACCTCCAATACTATGTTACTATGTTACTGTTATACAGACATTATTGGTAGGGTATACAGGTTGGACTAGATGGATGGATATCTTTATATAACTCTAATACTAGTTACTATGTAACTGTTATACAGACATTATTGGTAGGGTATACAGGTTGGACTAGATGGATGGATATCTTTATATAACCTCTAATACTATGTTACTATGTAACTGTTATACAGACATTATTGGTAGGGTATACAGGTTGGACTAGATGGATGGATATCTTTATATAACCTTCAATACTGTTAATATGTAACTGTTATACAGACATTATGGGTAGAGAGTGGGAGACAGGAGCACTCCACTTCAGGGACTTTTATAACTTTATTGGAATCATATGATATTTTATCATATAGTCGATGTGCTGATGTATTATATATTAAATCTCTCTTTTTATAATGTCTTTTTGTATGTATTATCATTGTTTCGCTAATACACTGTATTGGGTGGGTGTGTGGTGGGTGGTAAAGTGGGAGGGTTGATGGGAGGGGTTTTACCTATATTAGGAGGTCATCCTCCAAGATGGCGTATCCTGACGATGACCACAAGTTGGTTGAAACGCGTCGAGCTGTACATATGATTCCAATAAAGTTATAAAAGTCCCTGGAATGCTCCTGTCTCCCACTCTCTACTTATTGTTGTAGGAAGCACCCGGGCATATGGACACTGTACGGAGGAGTGCACCCCTATACCACTATTAGACATTATGGGTAGGGTATAAAGGGGTATAAAGGTTGGATTAGATGGGTGTGTCTTCATACAAACAGAAAGAAAACTGCAGCCGTGTTCCCTTGTAGTCACTTACAGTCACCACCTGGAGATCCTCGCCAATCATAAAAGAACTCCACTACAAAGGGATGACAGATTAAAAACATTCCCAGTGCCTCCACGTCTGACATACTGACAGCCCCCTAATTTGAAATGCCTACTGGTACACAGCTCAGACCAGATATATACACAGCTCAGACCAGATATATATGCCACATTGTAAACAGAATCTCAAATTAAAGGATCATTCTCCTGTGGTTCCGCCAATGTGGTGTATCTAATAATGTGCATGAAGTGCCCTAACACGGGTTTCGCGGAGAGAAACAGGACAAACACTGCGTAAACAGAGATCTTCCATAGATTCAACATCATGCACGGATTAACGGATGCCCCTGTGGCTGAGCACTTTTGTAAAAGAGGCCACAGTATAAAAGACCTTAAGATCACCTTCTTATGGGCAATTTTCATAATCAAAAACAGCGGAAGGAATGGGAATACAAATTCATTCCGAAATTTAATTCCCTGAACAGCGGACTAAATAAGGATTTTATGCCCAATATCAACTTTTCTACATCACCCCCAGAATAGACCCATAGATTTGCTTAGAAATAGGTGAGGGGGTAACAGATAGGCACAGGCACAATCACTTGAGAAAGGGTCATCACAGTTCTACTTTTTTCTCTTTAAACTACAAGAGATTCAGGTTATAGGAAGTAATATACACATGTGCTTTGCATATTACATTTTTTGTCTATAAATTATTGTAGTTTAGTTTTTTTTATTTATTGCTGACAAATAGATGTGGAGTAAAGGTCACCTTTCCAAGTGCTTGTACAGTAATCAGAGATATTTCACTGAGCATAAATTACCTACAACAACTGGGGAATTAATCCAGTAATTTTGCTATTGGGTTGATCGTAACGGGGGTCACCCCCATTATGAACAGATGGAGCATTTGTTCCATTAAGTTACTTTTCTGCCTAAGCTCGCTCAAGGTTCGTACACACTTGCGATTGCAGGTCCCGACTGATCGGCCAATAAAGTGCCCATACACAGGCCGATTATCGTCCGAAATGGTCGTTCGTACACATCATGCGTCGCGGGTCGGGACTTTCGGTCACACGTGTGTACAAACCTTAAAATGTCCTTTAATTCTAAGCTGCCAGTACACTGGCTGATTTTTGTGATCAGATCTTTTCAAAATCTATTTCTTTTTTATTAACTAAAAGTGATCGAACCAATTAAACCTTGATGGAAAATGTCATATCTATAGTAAGATTCCTGTTGATTATTGGAAAGCACTTGCCCTTAACTAGATCCTCAATAAGGTATTAAATATAAAGAATCCAAAATCAAATTCATTAACAGTTAATAGTTTTATTGAAATGTGATGGAACATGGTTCATGTATGACAAGCTAATGGTTTCTGGGCCCTGACATCCAATCTGTGGCCCTCCACCCCTGACCCAGAGTCAAGTTTTCAAAGGGAGGGAAAGTAGACAGTAAAGTGGATGGGAGAGAGGTAGAGAAGTAATGAGACCCCAACTAAAGTTACATGGAGTCTTACCTGGATCCACCGATCTCCTTTATTCTCGGTTTCTGGGCAGGTGTTGAGTTTGCAATTTGCTTTTTTCACAAAATCTATCAGATCTTGTAGGAATTTCTCATTACTGCAAAGGCTGAAAAGACACAAACAAAACGAAATAAATGAGCTGGACAGAGATAGAAAATAAAACAAAAATACACAATAATCACTGGACATTGCTGGGGGAATATCAACAACTAGATATCTCTGGACCCCGACCCATGCTTCATCTATAGTGGGAATTGGTTGAAATATGGCAGGAGTTTAATATGGGAGATAAAAGGTTAATTAGGGTGGGGCTATCCATAGAGAAGCATTAGTTTAAATGTGTCTATAGGGTTTTATCCGAATTCTAAAGAATAAAACATTTTTAAGAGGAGCAAAATGATGTAACATAAAACACAGGGACAGGGGAGCTGGTTCACTGATTTAACTGTATAACCATGGAGCAGTAATAATAAGGGATCCCTATCGTTTTAACCAGCAGACAAAGACTTCCAGAGGATCCTGGGTATTGGGGGTCATTATCCATGGGGTGTGGTCTAAGAAGACTTCTCAGAAATATTTCTGTCTAAGAAAGAATAAAATATTCTGTGATTATGACCTTCTTATGACCTTGGCATACCTCCCAATTTCTCAATGTGCTAAACCAGGATGGGGGTAGCCTAGCAATGTTTTTAAATAACTCATCCCGGAAATGCCCAGCCATGCCCCCAAATATCACAGCCACAACCCAGAACACTAAAGCCCCGCCCAAAGCAGAACTTAACCAAGACTCCTGGGCAGACCATTCAAACTAGGTCTGCTCCAGTGAAAACCGTGGAACCAAGTCACATTCTAGACAGAGACCAGCCATTTTGTTCAGTTTGAGTGTTTTAAACTAATGACTGCCAGTAGGACTACTAAAGTACGATTGTGGCTATTATGGCCCATCACTAGATTCTCTTTGTCATTTGGCAGGTTTGAGATATTAAACCTCAACTGAATCGAACTGGGGGAAATAAATTACAATGTAATGAGCTCTATAAAGGAAAAGGTCTAGTGCCCCAAACAGGACCCAAAATGTTATGGCTATCTGGGGTTTCTGGGAGTTATAGTTTAACAGTACTACTAGAGACCCTAAACATTATTCATTTGGCTTGAAAAAGCCAATTCCTGTTCTTTCCATTTCTCTTTCCGTTTTATTCTTCCGCTTGTTTGGATGTATCTCCTACCACAGTTTTTGAGCTAGAGAGATGAAATTTGGGTACAAACATGCGGGGCATATAGGAGAAGGGTGCAATCTCTAGCTAAGGGATCCATAAAAGTGTTACGGTGTATTGGCAAATTAGGGACATTTTCCCATAGACTATAATGGTAACATCCTCAAATGTGGATATTTCAAAACAGTTGGTTTCATGGTCATAAATACAAATGGTGTGATACCCCCAACCCCCCACCCGACACAGGTACACCCACCTACTGACCTACCATTGCTTCCTATGGAAGCTAAACTTAATGGGTAACTAAAGTCAAAAACTAATTTTGGTCAATCATCAAAAAAGTAGTTATATGGTCAGCATGCAAAAACATATACCCCCCACCTCACACAGGTCTAGTGACCTACCCTTTATTCCTTGGAGCCATACTTAAGGGTAAATAAAGTAAAACGATTTAGATTTTTCCTCAATAAAAGATACTTTTATGGTTGTAAACACAAAAAACGACATACACCCCTCAACCAGAACCAGTTCCACACACTACGATCTACTTATCCATTACTGTGGCAGCCATACTTAAAGGGTAACTAAAGTAAAAAAAAACTAATTTTGATATATCCTCAATAAAGATAGTTTTGGTTGTTAAACAAAAAAAGACCATACCCCCTAAACCAGACCCAGGTACACACAACCTACTGATCTATTATCCTTACTGTGGTAGCCATACTTTAAGGGTAAATAAAGTAAAAAACACTAATTTCAATTTATCCTCAATAAAATATAGTTTTATGGTTGAAAACACAAAAAAGACACACACCCTCAACCAGACCCAGGCACACACACGGACTGACCTACCCCTCCATTACTGTTGCAGCCATACTTAAAGGGTAACTAAAATAAAATACTCATTTTCATCAATCATAAAAAAAGGTTGTTTTTTTTAAACCCCCAACCCGACACAGGTACACACACCTACTGATCTACTTATCCATTACTATGGCAGCCATATGTAAAGGGTAACTATAGTCAAAAAAACATTTTAACCAATCATCAAAAAATTATTTTATCCCCCAAGTGATATGAGTACACACACACCAACTGACCTACCTTTAATGCATGTGACATTTAAAGGGTAAGTAAAAAACAACACATGTCCTCATCATTGGCATTATGAGGTTTTAAATCTGCAGCACAAACCACACAAATATCCTTTCCAAAATCGTGTCTTTCAAGCCAATTCAAAGTTTATAACTAAACTTTCCCTTTCTAGTTCTAAATTGAAATTGGTGAAACCATAATAGAAATACAGAACTGTTCTGGACGACCCTCCTGCAGACACAATGGGTTTGATTGACATTGATTTACATACAGGTAATGTCACTGGTTCAGTAAGAAGCAAAGGATCAGGTCTTTACATTTTAAGTTATGTACAAGTAAATTTTTATTGTAGCTTTTGGGGGTCGATTCCAATTTAGTACAAGGAGATAAAATAAGGAACAGATACAAAGTATCTGAAAATAAATATTTCTTCCTCTCTTTTTGGGCGAATCATACTGGCATGTGTGAGGTCACTGAACTACAGAAAGGGGCGATAACTGCAGTAAGATTCAACTGTATATATTAGTTAGGGATTCTATAGAAAGACAGAGATACTTTGTTTTAATCGGCAGTTTAGAGTCAGAGGAAAATGTGTTTGGGTGAATTAATCCTCTAATTTCCTGAACATCTACTCAACTCCTCATGATTAACTTACCTCATGACAGCACCCCATATCGGGGACGTCGAACCTGTCTACATAGAAATTAATTTCCTCCTTTTTGACTCTATTGACTTTGTAGAAACAGTTTGGATCCCTAGGATCCAAGTGTAAAAGTATCCTGAAATAGACAAAACCCAAATGACATCACACAATGACATCACTTCTTTACCAAGTGATGTTTACTATTTTATAATTGTGAGTTTTGATAAAGTAACATTGGCACCCACTAGGATTTTATTTAGCTTTTGTGGCCCTTTAGAGCGGCTTTTATTACTAGCTGTTCGCTGGCATTTTAGTCAAACTAGTTTACTCCACTAACTGGAAATTTGAATAAGGACAAAACCTATCTTAGAATGGACGCGGACTCAAGTTTAAATTTTTTACACGTTTTATTTACTAAAAATGTTAAAAATAAATAAATATTGAACACTAAAGTCAAACTGGGCAACATCCCAAGCTTAAATTACCCAGATATGACATCATCGCTTGCGTATCTCCATAAATGAGCCCGAATCAGATGACAGTGGGTTTCACAAACAGCCCCCTGTTGGATAAAGTCACCATTATTGACTTAGGGCTTCAAATATAAAAGAAAAGGAGCAGGAGACTTGAGTGGGAATGTGGGTGGGAGACTAAGGGTTGTTTATGTTAATGATATTATATTTTTTCATGTTTTGGTTGAATTTGGATTTGCCTTTAAACTCTAGATAGGCAGCAATGGGGTTTTGAAAGGGTTTGTGAACTGGATTAACTTTTTTCTTTTACTATGTTGTGACTTGCCACAATATTTGTCTTATAGTATCTACTAAAACGGGCATGAAGCAAGAAGAAAGTCAGGTAGGTTGCTTGGCTTCCAAAAGTGCCTCTGCCGTAGACCTTTATTTTGGTGGATCTGACATGAGATGTGGCAAGACCAGTTGGTCTGGGTGAAGATTTTGTATCTGGACCTTGGCTGTTAACACCATTTAGGTCAAATCCAGGACCCCTGTATAATGGAATTGTCTGTATTTATTCATTATATGTTGCAACCAGAATCATTTGTTTTTAAAGCCTTAAAATATAAAGGGAGGTAGAAGACAGGAACTGCAGGCTCTGAAAAAGAAGACAAAGAGGCTGCTCCTAATGCATTTAACATCCTCCCACTCGATACACTAACACACTTGGCTAAGCAGGTTCGCTGTCAGCTGCACCCAAGCGACCGCCATTTTAAATGGATCCCTGAGAACGTTGAAGGTAAAAAGGAAGTAGTGAAGTATTCACTACCATTGTAGGATAGAATCTATA
Organism: Hymenochirus boettgeri; assembly: GCA_019447015.1. Classification (NCBI taxonomy): domain Eukaryota; kingdom Metazoa; phylum Chordata; class Amphibia; order Anura; family Pipidae; genus Hymenochirus; species Hymenochirus boettgeri. The sequence continues at coordinate 10,959 of JAACNH010007768.1, forward strand.
CTATACTATGAGTTTTTTTTAAATCATGTTTAAGGGCTAGCCACACTAGCGCGCTTTTCACGCGTTCCGTTTGGCTTACGTCCGTGCTCGCGAATTTTTTTCACTAACTGGAAGTCGCGGCGGGAACGCGCACTTCCTGTTGATTTCCGATGCGCATGCGATGCGTGTCCGCTCAGCGTTGTTGCAATTGCTTGCAATTTTGCGCTTAAAGATATGAAAACGCTTTAGCAGCAACGCGGAAATATAATGCAGCTAATCATGAAAGGTGTGTCGCGCTTGATGCGTTGTAGTTGGCCTCCGTCTTAGAGCACTTTTTGCTTGGATCTCCCAACAATGCACTGAAGTACATGCATGTGACCATATTATTTATGGGTATTTTAGCTAAATGTGAGAGTAAAGGCCACATTAGCTCTTTTTCCAAAATGACTAAAAATTACAATCCTATTTCTGTTGGTGGATCTCATAAAGCTTAACAGGTGTTTGCCTGGACCATATTCTATATTTTAACACTAAGTATAACATTGTTATCTTTAATAATTAGTATGCTCAATAAACAATGGTCCCCTTTGGGTGCCCTTGTGGACAAGCTGGTAGATTCATACCGAAGTTTAATCGCTTTGTTTGGTTCCTGACTGATACAATACACAGATACACCATACAATATTCAGACACGTAGTGACGTTATATGGACCCTCTCTACAATATGACTGGTCCATGAGAATTTTTATATGCGATTGAACGGCTCCCACCTCCATAACTTCCTCCTATTTTCCCACTGAGGCTGCCCCATCTTTATTAATGTGTTTCCATTGTTTTCCCCCCTGACTGACGCTCGGTTGCCTTCACGTCTACGTCCAAAGAGAAAATGTATGTTAGTCAACTAGGACCCTTTTACATGATAGGTAAGAGCGTACACCATACAGTATTATCAACCCCCACACTGTAATAGATAAAAATAGAGGATGTAATCTAACCTGAAAATGTGTCTGGCGTGTTCTGTTACCTCTCTTTTTTTCCTTTGTTTTAGCAGCTGTCAGTTCTGAAGGGAAATCACAGCCAATGACTGAGGCTATTACCTTGCGCTACCTTCTCTGAGATGTGCGAAAACTGAAAAAAGATTGGTGAGGAGAAGAACATGTTGCGAGGCAGAGGGAAGGGGAGTAGTGACACATTATAACAGGTTTAGTCTTACATACTCTCAACCTTTCTAAACTACTTGGAGTTTTGGGTGGTGGTAACGTTTAGTATTTTATGTTATAGGGGTGAACCGTTCCTTTCATACATTTGTCACTAGTTATGTACTTAGGTTGCATGGTTGTATATAAAATCCTAAAATAATGTTTGGTTATTAAAGGGATTGGACTGGATACTGTCATTCTTAATAAGATCATTTGTAACATTTCATGCCACAAGAATTTAGCAACTGAATTGGTACATGTTGAAACCCACACGTGATTGGGATTAATGTACTGTGGTGGGGATTTTTCCACCTCATTATAATGGGGACCGCAGAGAAATGTTTAGATAACAGACCAGCAACTGTGTAAAATATCTACCGGAAAAGGAACTTATATTACCCAGAAATAAAAAGGAGTACTAGTTCAGATTAAATGGCATTTTACCCTTTAAAAAACAAAAAAAACAGTCAATTGTGTTACGATGTCCCCAACCCACTGTATATATTCAGCACCATTATTCTAATATATATCCTAACCTGCATTACTAACCAGATATAAATGATAATGTATCATCTCCATTCATGGGAGAATAAGCTGGCCCCCTCCCTCCATGCGCAAAAGGCAGAGTGACAACATGGCACACCCAACCAATGATTGACAGCTGTTTCCCTCCCTCTAGGGTGCCAGCGGGGATGTGCTGGTGGCACCCCCAGCATATGCCTACACCGGGCCACCAGCAACATCCCTTGCCCTGCACCAACAGCACCAACCCCCCCCAGGTGTGCTGGACTGATAGTTGCCAGTTGGGACTGTGGCTGATTGTGCCATTTGTGGGCTTGCTGGTGGGCACTTGTGGATCCGTGGGGATGTGCTGGTGGTGCATGGGGGGGTGCTGCATAAACAAAAGTGTGGTGCCGGGCCCAGGGGGACTTAGGGAGGGGGAGGCTAGGTGGCGCCGTTGGGGATGTGCTGGTGGGGCCATAGAGGATGTGCTGGGTGCTCAGTGAGTGGCCATGGGGATGTGCGTGGTGTGCCGAAGAGGAATGTGTGTGGGTGGCCAGGGATATGCTGCTTGTGGTGCCGGGGAATGTGTCTGGGTGCCGGAAGTGTGTGGGTGCCAGTGTGGGGGGTGCTGGGGGCCAGAGGGGAGTGTGCTGGTGGGCCAGAGAGAGGTGTGCATGGGGTTGCCAGGGTGGAGGCCGTTGGTGCCAGTTGGGTATTGCGGGTGGTGGCAAGGGATGTCTGTGGTGCCGAGAGAGATGGTGGGGGGGTGTCTAGGGGTTTGCTGGGGGCCAGGAAATGTGCGGTGTGCAGAGTGGGCATGTGTCGGGGTCGTTGGGGAGTGCTGTTGGTGCCGGGTGTTGGTGGTGGTTTGCCAGTTGGGCATGATGGCTGTGGGCCATTTGGGGAGTGTGGTGGACGCCAGTTGAATGTGCGTGCGTGGGGTAGGCCTTAGGTGTGTGCCAGTGGGGGGGCATTGGTATGTCTGGTGGGGCCAGTTATGGTAGTGGTGGGCCAGTTGGGATGGGCTGGTGGTGCAAGTGAGAGACATTGTATAGTGGGGGCAATGCACCGTCTGAGTTGAGTCACACTAACGGAGGTTCACGGTAAGATAGATAGCAGTTACTTAGATAGATAGATAGCAGTTACTTAGATAGATAGATAGCAGTTACTTAGATATATAGATAGCAGAGTTAGATAGATAGATAGCAGAGTTAGATAGATAGATAGCAGTTAGATAGATAGATAGATAGCAGAGATAGATAGTTACATAGATAGAGAGACACAGAGAGATAGACAAGAAGCAGAGGCAGATATATAGATAGAGATAGATATACAGAGAGAGAGAGAGGGACAGATAGAGATAGACAGGTGCAGAGGTCCATGTAGAAGGTGCAAGAATCCTATGATCCAGTGGCGTATCTACGTTAAAACATTCGGGGCACGTGCCCCGGATGTTTGGCAAAGTGCCCCGAATGTTTTCGCTGTCTGTGCCCCCTGCAAGTGCCCCGAACTTCCGGATTTCCCGGCTGCGCGAACCTCTGGGAACGTCACGCAGCCGGCGCACACAATGATGTCATGCGCAATGCCGGAGCGCCGATGTAGATAGATAGATAGCAGTTAGATAGATAGATAGATAGATAGATAGC
>JAACNH010007769.1:0-14283 GCA_019447015.1 Hymenochirus boettgeri
TTTAACATACTACAAAATAGCTAGTGATACCTTCAACATACTAGAAAATAGCGAGTGATACCTTTTAACATGCTAAAAAATACTAAAAAAAAAAACAATACCAGTTGTGTCCACACAACCCGAACCACATACGAATAACCAACTTTTTTTTTTAATGCTGCCTTTATTCTTCTCTAGTTTTAAAAATTACTAAGAAAGGTCATAAAAATCATGCAGTCACCTACCCACAGCATGAGTTATGCAATAATTATAACTTGTCCCCTGTACAATCAAGGGTAGAGCATTGTTAGCGTTATTTGGAGACCATTCATCTCCGTCCCCTTCTAGAACAAGCTGCCTCTTTGTTTCTACTTGCTTGCTTAATCACTAACAAGCAGCAAAATTCATAAAATTGTGAACTGCCATTGGCTGTGGATATTATTTGCACGTCACTATAGAAGTTTCTATTTTACATTTAGCCCTGTACAGTATAGCTATGGTACGATTCTGTCCATCTCTATAAAAAGAAAAAACTGAATGTTCACTCAGGAAATCAATTTGCTTGAACCCCCTTTAATAGATGATCTCAGGGCAAAATAACCAATGAATAATGATAACAATAATTTGGTTTTGAACGTGATTTTAAAAGGCTTTCCATGTTCAGAAATAGATTTCAGCTGATTTAGTCTATTGATAGAACACGTTAAATTGGATGCTACCCATGCTGTAAACTGGAATGGATAATTGTATACCCTCCTTACATCATGTCTTATATCTCTGCAATATTACTGTACAAAAATATTGTGGGAGGCAGGAATGCTGAAAAACAGGATTCTGCTTCATAGGTACTTTGCTTCAATGATATTGAAGTGGCTTATCTCATGGTTTACGTCTACATAAAGACAGAAAGGAAATGTCTTTATCATGAATTACTGTATCTTTAAATAGGAAGTATGGAATATAACAGCTAATAACTGCTGCTTATATTTAGCATATTTTCCCTTCAATGTTCAGTATCAACATCTTCCTGTTGTATTCTGTCTCTCTTTCCCATGTTAACTGTAATATATTTAATGCTGTCCTCAGCTGAGGCCTTCTCAATAAACGGAACAGAAGATGCTGCAACATTATTTTTTTCTATAGCAAATATAGTGCCCACCAATATATTAAGTAATAATAAAGTTATTTTGTGTGGAAACTAACGAGCATTCAAACTAGATAGTGTAAAATTAAGAGAAAACATATGAAATATTAGCCCTACTAACAAACTTTATATATTATATGTAATACATTTTATTTATTAACACCCTGTATAATATGATTTAACTAGAAACGGGAGCTGTGGGAAGGATGCTGGTATCTCACTTCTGTCCTTAGTATAAAATGGCAGCCCTAATTATTGTTGTAACTGAATCCCAAGTGCCGTTTGGGGCTTGACCCAAATGCATTTTCGCAAAGTTTTTTTCAAGCATTATGTACATATATGCAGGTTCATAGAGTAGCATGTTTACTTGCACTGCATAAGCAACTTTTAAATAGTTTAAGTAGTTAAGTGTTTTTTTTTACCCTTTGCTGTTCCAGCAGACAGATGATTTACTGTAACTGGCTGAGTATGATGGATGGTTCTTTTACCATTAACTAGAATTTTCTTGTTCTAGATTTATTTGCAGGTTAATGTGCTGTAGGCTGAGGATGACAACTCTGTTTGGTTGAAGGGCATGTCCACCCCCAAAACTGAAATTAAACCCCATACTGGCCCTACTCTGTAGTTTAATAAAATCCTTACCTCACATTTCTGCTCCAAATGGCTACCCTGCTATTCCCCTCCAAAGTCCAGGAAACTGCAGTGTAGTAGGCTGCGAGTGACTCAACCTCGTCAAGGTTTGAGGCATGTGCAGGAGAGTCCTCGCCCCCTCTCCCTCCCGATTTTGTCTCCCTCCCCCTACCGTTAAACCCCATTGATATTATGTACTGCTCTTTCCCCCAATCCCAACCGCATTATATTCTGCACAGAAAGTCACCCAATCTTTACTTACCATGCCTCTCTCCTTCGCTGGTCTGAACACCCGTTCAGCCGCTTCAGATGCGGCTGTCCATCCCGCCCCCTGCTTGCATTTCCATGTAAGCAGAGGCCTGGGCTGTGCGGCGAAGTAGAGAGGCATGGAAGTAATGATTGGGGGACTTTCTGTGCTGAATAGTAATGCATTTGGGGCTGGGGAAGGAGCAGTATAATATCAAAATTATGTACAAGGGTGGACATGCCTTAAAATAGAACTAGTATGCAAACTAGTATTTCTCTTAGTCTCTTGACTATGATTGTTCATGTCCCTTCTCATGATCAAATCTACAGAAATTCTCGGCCTGCTTTCTGCATGACTGGTTCAGGAAAACCCAACACACTCTAGACATTAAAAAGTTGCAACTCTGCACCCATCATCAAGAGGAATGCTAAATGCCAAGACTTGGAATGTTCTGTTACAGCTTGAGCACCACAGGTTTCCAATTCCTGGGCTATTTAGCTTATTGTTTTCTATGTATTGAAAGTGATGTATCCTCAAAATACGAAAGACTTCTTGTCTGTTAATTAACAAACTATAATTCCTGTAATCAAATAATTATATTTCAAGTATTTTAGGCTTAGTTTGTTTAAACAATAATTTTAATAATAAATTTATTTTACTTAGCTTAATCTTTTGTTAATATGATCCACAGAAAAACTGTGGTCTGAGGCACGGCCACACTGCAACGCAAATCGCACACGTAATCGCATGCGTTTTTTTCATTAAGTATTGAAACTGAAACTCGTGTTTTGGTGCGTTGCCGTGTTTTCAATGATATGAAAAAACGCAAGCGCAAACAAAATGCAGCAGTGTGGCCTAGCCCTACAACAGACTTCTGCTCAAAAACTGCTCATCAAGGATTAATTCTGGTAAAACCCCACTGGTATTGGTAATTTGGGGCCATATTTAAACCCGCGGTATTGTTTTTTAGCGATACCGCCGGTTAGTTAATTTGCGGTCTAACGAACGCTCGATCGTAGAGTACAGTGCGGTAGTACACTACCGCAATGGATTCTATGGGGATCGTAAATCTTGATTTAGTTATTGTAGATTTACAATCGGTATCGTAAATTTATGATCGTTAAACTGATCGTTAAACTCTGATCGGCTTAGCGATCGTAAATTTACGATCTCCTACTGGGAGAACAGAGGAGGGGGAATAAAGACTTTTTTATTTGTTTTATTAATATCCACCGCATAGATTATGAATATAACCATTCACATGCAATACAATAACAGTTACTTTTCTAGATGGTTAAAATATCTCAAAATTATAGCAATAACATATCAATATGCAGTGGTCTATAGGCGTGACAATGGTATAGTTAAAATTGGGAATTACTAGTAAGGAAACCTGCTTTCAACCTTAATTTTCCTTTAAACAAGGAAGTTTTATGTATTAGCCATTGCTGTCAATACCTGCCCGTTTCCACAATAACAAAACCCATCATTCACTATGAGAGTTCAGCCTATAACTGGGGAGATACACCCACCAGACGGAGGTGCTCTGGATAATCTGTAAATGAGATACACAAGAGGCTGTGCGACTTTGGGTGAATCTCACTCCACATAAGTACCATCTATCAGCTGGTGATAAATACTTGGGTAGGTGATCAGTCTGCGAGGGTGTCTCTTGTGATGCCAATTTTGATTCGGTTAAGGTGTGTAAATTGGGGAACAAGTCACTTGACACCATTGTAGGTGCTCCCCTATATCTTCTTGTGCAATAGAATCAATGTGCTTCACACGGAGTGGAAAAAGATCCTATTAGTGTACAGTGCCCCTAAAGAGTTAAATTCACATTAACTGATGTAATATTGATTTGTGTAACTTTGTACTGTATCATGGAACTTATATACTAGCAATTTCATATACAGAAAGTGGTTAACCATTGCAGGACTTTTTAACACAAACTAATGACTTAAGTCCTTCAATGGTAAAGTGAGCTTGGCAGGCACTGAGACTCTGTCTGTTGAGCCAATAGTGGCTCTCGCTGCATGACCCTGTTTGTATCTCTTGCTCTAGTGATTGATGTTCTTTATTTCACACTATAGAATGGGAAGTGATCCATCTTTTTCAATAGTTTCTGTTCTCTAAGGTAAAATAGTTTTTTTTAAACTTCTCACTTTAAAGGACCATTGCACCCAGAAAACACATTTAAAAAAATGAAAATCTGTTATTTATTGTAAAGTAAGAGATACTGTTTGTACCTCCCATTCTTACCTACAATCCCCATTGGCTGTTGCTGATAGCTCCCCACCCCAGTAAGTACCCCTAATACTCCTCCCATCTCTGTTTTTTGGGGGTATAGTTACCCTTTTACATAAGTGTTTTTTATAAGTAGAGAATTGAAATATATAGAACTTTGAGGCATTTAAAAACTTTGTAATTTGTTAAATTAGGAAAGATTTTTCAAGCAGTGTAGTGGTTTACAAATAGCCAATTTCTATTTCAAGTAATCTGGAATATCTGCATTTAACACTTTATAACTATGGCCAAAATACTTCAATTTTGTAGTTCATTTATCCCATTATATTAAAATGAATGACTTGCTACTAAAAATAAACTGTGTTAACTGAAACTGTACAACTTGTGTATGAAACTGATGTAGAAAACTTGTATGATTTGTAAGAAGTTTTGCTTTGTATGTTTTTGTCCTAATAAACATTAATTGTTTAAAACAACAAAATAACCAACTAATTGTATTATTGTACATTGTCTCCAGCCTTATAATCACACACAGCTCTATGGCAGCTGTGACGGTTTGGAAGAAAGTCATGCAGGCAGTCACCATAAGGTTAGGTCCAGACTAACGGCTGTGCACGGTTTGTGCAGCATTTTCACTTGTGGTTCCAGATGTTTGCCGCTAGGAAACATTGCATGCGGCATTTTCCTACCGGCAATTCTCAGAAACAGTTGATTACAACACGCACGAAAGGTGCACAGCGTTCTATAAACCTAGCCTTTATGATTTACCAATGTGATACCAACGCTGTTTTAATGCCACATCTATAAGGCGTTTGTTACGCAAGAGTTTATACTGAAATTCGATTTACTTCAACTCTCTTTCATTTCCCCCTTATATTTAATGTGCTGCAATAACACTAAAGTTTTTGTACAGTGCGTACAAATAGTGACCCATGAAGCTAAAAATACTAATGGAAACGAATTAGAATTTCACTATTGGCAGTCGCTGGGGGATCACTCACATGCATGCGCTAGAGTACTAAATGTCTGGATCTGTCAGAGGAAGCGGTGGAAGAGCGAGAGACTGTTTGTTCCTGGCTCCTGGTTTTATTGAAGCTCTTATTGTAGCTCTTCTGAGTTACTGTTTAAAGGGTACTGTGGTCTCCAAACACACGTCTTTTTGAAGAGCTTAGGATGATGTCTCTAGCTTCTCCAGATCAATTATAAGCCTGAAAAGTTACACTTCCCAGACTGCCCTGTCACTGTGTTTCACAGGCATGTGTTAGAAGCAATCATAAGCCCCCACTCCCAAAGTCAATCTTTTCTGAAGCTAGTTACAGATCTGCAACTATTATCTTCCATTCCTCTACCTGTTTACCTCCTATGGGAAAAAAAAAATATTTCCAGGCTTGTGGTTTTCTTTAAAAAGTTTGTGGATTGGGCTTATGATTCAGTTTTGATGCTGTTTCCAGCTGTGGGCATGTCCCAACAGCAGATCAGTGGTGCTGGTGATGTCACAGCTCACAGTGCTAGCAGTAAAAAAACACCCTTACTGCTGTAACTTTGAACAGACTGAAATCCTGGAGTCATTTTTGGAGAAACCTGCAGGGTTTCTTCCAGATTCTTCCAGATTGTGAATCACAAAAAAAAATCCTGTTTTATATAACCAATGGGATACAAGACAGTACAGAGGTCAGTAAAACTTTTAATTACTACAATTTCTATGTTGTTGACTGCTCGGAACTATAGCTGCTTGCATCTTCCATATAAGTATTGACTAGGGGCTCCATGCAATCTTTCCATGATTTGAACCGCCAGGAGGAGAAACCAAAGGTAAGAAAATTATTTGCACCTTTCTAAATATGGAGGAAAGCTACAACAACTTCTTAATAAGTGTCTAGATAATGTACACAAATACTTTATTACACACGTGCATTTTAGCAATATTTAAGGTCATATGCATTTGTGGCTATACTAACCCCATCATAAAGAGCAACACAGTCTACATCAAAACCGTGCATAATTCGTAAAATGTGAGATAAATAATGATTCTGCTGAATAAGGTACATATGCAGATGACCCATCAGACGCAATATACTGTGTTGTGTGCTTTGATAATCTACTCACTATACTTCTCCTCTATTCACTAAAATAGATTTCCAATTAGGTTTAGGCAAGTCCCTCTCATCAGAAACATTTTCATTTACCACTATTGAGGTATACAAAGTGGCAGGTTTACAGGCACTGAAACAAACTAATTTCATTCATGGTTTCTGTAACTTTTAAATAACTGTCATGGATTTAAAATATTAAAATAAATGAGTTATTTAAGGTGGTTCCCTCATCTGGATTACCTGTTGATATTTGTCACAATTAATGTATTTTGATGTGATCCAAAATTACTTTAGGTAAAATGACAGGAATAGCTTTCCTGAGTATTTTTGCAATTTACTTGCATTATTTTGTTTATATATAGTTTTTAAGATATTTACATTTTATGTGTGATATGGTAGCAGCATCACCAGATCCCCTGCACTTCCTGCTCTGAAACCATGTGACATGGGCCTCCATGGCCCCTCCCCATGCAGTCCCATTGAAACCTCTGTGGCCCCTTCCACTCCTTCAGTCACTGCAACTCAATCCCTTCCTGGTCTCTTCTACACTGAGCATGTGGCAACCACAGATAAGAAGGAGGAAACTAATATTTGTATGTATGTATGCATATGTTTATTTATATAGCGCCCAAGGGGACGCAGAGCAGTACAATTTAGAATACAAATATGTATGAGCATCATGAAATATACAAGTGCTTGAAACATGTAACATGAGAAAGAGGGTCCCTGCCCTGTCAAGCTTACAATCTACTTAGGTGGGTAATATACAGATAAATAGGAAGGGTGGAAGTGCTAAAGTAATAACTGGTGCAGTGTCAACAGTCCCTTGCTGTGCTGTGCTCAGAGAGATAGGATGAGAGGTTAGATTTAAACTTGTTTATTGAGGTTTGACATAGAGAGAGGGGAATAGAATTCCAGAGGACGCAGATTCAGAACTCTCCCACCCCCTAACTTTCTGATCAGTGATTTCTTCATATCTTGGCTGAGCAGCATGTAGATAGATGGTTGATGATTCATTTTAAAGTAGGAACCTGGCCTTTCATTTAAAATCAACTTGTTTGGAGGCCAAAGTTCTCCTTTAAACAATTGTTACAAATGTAATTGAAGAAAAAACTATGTTTTAAAATGATAATCTCCTCATGCAGAGTATTGCTGTGAGGAAGGTGGGTGCTGGGGTCCTTACCTTTGGTTTCGGTACATGCGGTCATGTCTACCCTTCTCATCCAGCTCACAAAGCCTTTAATTGCTCAGAAGTGGGCATCAAGGCTTCATTGCAGTGCAGTGCACAGGAGTAAAAAAGGGAAGCTGCAGGAAGAAATAGGATCGATACCCCTTACTGTTAATTTGTTAAAGTGCATATCTAAGCCTCCGCCTCCCACATAATTATAGTCTTTATGGGAAGATTGGGGGGATAATGTAAATGTGCACTAGTGGTGTTCCTTTAAAGGGGCATTCACACCCTAAATATTTGCAAGAAACCCCCAAATTATGCTGTGGATACAATTTATTGAAACAAAAAGGGCAGCACAAACCATACATTGGGGGGGGGATTTTTGTCTTCAGAGCAAGTTTGGCAATTTGGTGGCACGAGAGATTTGCATGCCAGTGTATTTTAGGGTTGGCACATTGTATGTGCTGCAATCACTGTTTTTTCGTGTGGATCCCATAAACTCATAACAGAATATTGGTCAAATTCCAGTGAAAATTGACAGTAATGTGTGTAAAATGTGCTGCATTGTGATTGCCCCGTCACCATGTGCGGGATAGTGTGGTTGCAGCTTTATTTGTAATAATTACTGACGTTACAGTACAGCGGATCCTCCACTGCAGCACTGAAACTACTGACCGCTTCTGGGTCTGTTTAACTATAGTGCAGATTATCACGCATGTGCGCTATAGCTGTACACAACCCGGAACGGTCGGGACCTGTCAGTGCTGCTGTGGAGGATCGCATAACAGGTAAGTTTGCTCTAAGTTCGTTTCTGGCTCCACTTGCATTGATTGAAGATCAGGAGGTAAGGCATAGCTCCTTATCCTCACGGTCTTCAATCAATGTATTAAAGGAATAGTTCACTTTGTAGTGAACTATTCCTTTAAATCTACGATTCACAAATGGCAGGAAAAAAAACGAACAGGCAAATGAAAGGAATGAAAATGCTTTATTTATCTTTCCCAATGAAAAAGCTCACTATATCTGGACTAAAGACTTAAATGGAAACATATCAGTACATCCAGATATCGGTCATAAAATGCCCCAATTGTTATTTTACGGTATAGGCATTAAGAAATCCCGCTGTGATCCTAAATTACTGATATTTACGTATAAATAACATCGGTATACTCAGCATTTATATGTGGCTGTATAACACCGTAATCATAATATTGATCCTTTTACAGTAAAAAACGGCCAAGATGTCAGATAAATTGGCCTAGCTACCCTATCCTTTCAAAATCCATTGTACAGTTCTTAGTTCATTTTCTATGTAGAATCTAATGCAGGTGCATTATTCAGGATCCTATATTTCAGATGTGCTATGTTATTCTTTAAAATAACCAAGGAAACGTTTATTTCAAACTTCAATTGGCAACTGATGGTCCTACAGTCAAACTGCTCGGCATAAACAGGCTTTTTATCCAAAACCACTGCGCTATTTGAAGGAGTTAAAGGGCATGTCCACCCCCAAACTATAATTTAACCACTACTGGCCCACTCTGTAGTGTAATAAAATCCTTACCTCACATCCCAGCTCCATATGGTTTCTCCTGTAATCCCCCCCCAAAGTCCCAAAAACTGGCCACCAGAGGATAGCAGAGTCCATATAGAACTCTGCCTCCTGTCTCTCCTCCGGGAGAAGTTTGGCAGGCGTACTGCAGCCTTCTCCCCCTCCCTCCCTCTCCCCCCCTCCCCCTAGTGTAAAATCCTTTTATATTATGTTCTGCTCCTTCCCCAACCCCAACCACATAATTTTTATTTACAGAAAGTGCCCCAATCTTAACTTACCATATCTCTCTCTCCTTTCCGGTCTCAACTCCCGGCAGCCGGTCCGTTATTGGCTGCCTCTCAGCAATCACGGATGCGGCTGCCAGTCCCGTCCCCCTTCTAGCATTTCTATGCAAGCAGAGGGCAGGGGCAGTGCGGCGAAGGATAGAGGCATGGCAAGTAAAGATTGGGGCACTTTCTGTGAATAATAGTTATGCGGTTGGGGCAGAGGGACTGACAGCAGGAGATCGAATTGGTAACATAAGGAACATGTCAGCGGAGTCCGGATTGCATTAGGAACATTAAGGCAAGTCCTCTCCTCCACTGAGGGGTAGGTGCAGTCGTTGCCATTGCAGATGTTTGGAAACTACAACTCCCAGCAACTAAAGCATGCTGGGAGTTGTAGTTTGCAAACATCTGGAGTGGCAAGTGATTGGGGGTTACTTTGTGGTATTCCTCTCATTTAAGGGAAATTAATGCCTTAAAAATATAGATTCAGGAGGATGGTATCTATTGCAAAAGATTGCCTTCTGATTCTGTATTGTTTTGAGGCTTTAGCTGCCCTTTAAATGGAGCAGACGATTCCCATACAGTAGTGCGATACAGTAATAGTCAAATCCTGTATGGCTATTACTGTATGGAAAACCGTATGGAATTCCGCTGTTCCATTTAAAGGGCAACTAAAGCCTCAAAACAATATAGAATCAGAAGGCAGTGTGGTCATAATTTCTACCCTCGACTTATACTCGAGTCAATCAGATTTTAAGTTTTCAGATAAAATGGGTACCTCGACTTATACTCAGATCGGCTTATAGTCGGGTATATAAGATGATCTAAAAAGTTTATTACAAGGGTGGACACGCCCTAAAAGTCTCACTAACCAATAATATGGGTAGGACGACCCTAACCCCTTTGTTGCGCCTGCGTGTGAGTATATCAGGCAGCCAGTGCAAGCAATTTAAACATAGCTGTCGGTAATCACGCAAAGGGTAACAGCAGTTTGCTATTTACAGAGCACACACGCGCTATTGAACCACGTGGGAGATTTACCCAAAGCGGTGCAGGGTAAATCTCCCCTGAGTTGGCAGTCTCTTCTGTGGGAGGAAATAAAGTCCATCAGTGACCATTTGGTTTAGCAATCCACAAAGCAGAACTAAATGCTGTCAGCATCTCCTGTATACCATCTTTGTTGGTCCTCATTGGACTACAGAGACAGCTGAACACAGTAGGTTTACATTCATTCATTACATACAAAATGTTTACATTCATCGCTAATTTGCCCACATCCAATAATCGATTCAGTAGGGAAATTTTTGCAACAAAACCTGAAATTTAGCTGCAATATTTCAGTTTTGGTGCCAAAATCTTGTCAGTTTCAGGGTGAAATTTTACAGTTCATTGCAGATTAATAGCAAGTATAGCAGAATGTAATAAAGTCACATTATACATTGTCAAATATAATATTTCCTCCACTACTTGTTCTTCCCTGCACCTGACTCTGAGTCATGTTTATATTTAATATTAGGAGTCGCTACAGGGAAGAAACAAAATGATCACATGTTAAGTAAGAAAAAGCCAAACATTTCCCTAAATGTCTCATCTCGAAATCAGGTGTCCATAGCACAAGAAAGGACTATAGAATGGTCATTGTATTGTATTGTATGAAACTTTGCGAAGTGAATTACATTTCAATGTTCATCTTGTACAGATTACAGTCGCATAGTAATCCCTAACAATCTTTAAAATGACCTGTTTGTGTTGTCTAATGACAGGAGCAGAGAACAAAGTGTCATTTCCACAGTCATTTTAGCAGCTAATGATGATAAAAATCACAAAAAGATGACAAGAGCCAAAAATTTTTCTGAATGGCCAACATCAGTTTAAAGCCACAGCTGAAATGTATCCAGAGGCACATCATTCATAGCTATGGACAATAGACGCAAGCAGAGCTAACTTTCCTACAGTCTAGGAATTGTGATCATACAACTGCAGAAATCATATTATACAACTTGTTCACCTGTTCCTAGTCTTTTCTATTGTAGTCTTCATTTTATTTAGCAGCATGCAATGGGATAGTATTATGGGAACATTCGGTATCTTAAAAAAGAATGTATTGTAGCATTGATTTTAATTTAATGCGCATGCATGGCAACACAAAATTCACCTATATATCATTAGGGTTATGCTTAGTATATAACACAAATAGAACAATTAGCATACCAGAAAATAGTTAGCGACACCTTTAACATACTTCACAAATAGCTAGAGACAACCTTTAACATGGTATCTCTAGCTATGGTTAGTGAAAACTTAAACATACTAGAAAATATCTAGTGAAAACTTCAACATACTGGAAAATAGCTAGTGATAATTTTAACATACTACAAAATTGCTAGTGATACCTTTTAACATTCTAGAAAATACTGTAGCTAATGATACCTTTAACATACTAGAAAAGTTGGTGATACCTTTTAACAATACTAGAAAACAGCAAGTGATACCTTTAACATACTATAAAATAGCTAGTAATACCTTTAACATACTAGAAAAAGTAGTGATACTTTTAACATACCATAAAAGATATAGTGATACCTTTTAACATTCGAAAATACTGTAGCTAATGATACCTTTAACATACTACAAAATAGCTAATGATACCTTAACATAACTATAAAATAGCTAGTGATACCTTTAACATACTACAAAATAGCTAGGATACCTTTAACATACTATTAAATAGCTAGCGATACCTTTAACATACTACAAATAGCAGTGATACCTTTTAAAGTTTTAAACATATTACAAAAATAGCTAGTGATACTTCAACATACTAGAAAATAGCGAGTGACACCTTTAACATACCAGAAAATAGAAAATGCTAGTGATACCTTTAACATACCAGAAAATAGCTAGTGATACCTTTAACATCAGAAAATAGCTGTGATACACTTGTGAAGGTTCTTTATTAATCCAGGTCATGGTATATCTGTTGTATTCAATTAGATCAACTGGACTTGAAGTTTAGTTCTTGAAGACGTTTCGCTAGTCATCCGACTGACTTTCTCAATTCAGAATGACTTTTATGTACCCTGGAAATCCCAATTAGCATATCACAGCCAAGTGTTAAGGGCGTGATTGCATAGTGGCTAAGAGGTGTTATAGAACGCCCAGAGTAAGGTGTCGAACCCCTTTAGAAACCAAGCCTAAATAGAGGTGGGGGGTTCTAGTATGTTAAAAGGTATCACTAACTATTTTCTAGTATGTTAAAGGTATCATTAGCTACAGTATTTTCTAGAATGGTTTCTTTAGAAACCAAGCCTAAATAGAGGGGGAGGGTTCGACACCAACTGTCTGCCATGTACAATGCTGTTTTGACACCTTACTCTGGGCGTTCCTATAACACCTCTTAGCCACTATTACAATAACGCCCTTAACACCTTGGCTGTGATATGCTAATTGGGATTTTCCAGGGTACATAATTGCCACAGATTCTTGTACAAGTCATTCTGAATTGAGAAAGCCAATCAGATGACTAGAGAAACGTCTTCAAGAATTAAACTTCAAGTCCAGTTGATCTAATTATACATCAGATATAGCTAGTGATACCTTTTAACATAATAGAAAATAGCAAGTGATACCTTTAACATACTAGAAAATAGCTAGTGATACCTAACCATAACTAGAAAATAGCTAGTGATACCTTAACATACTAGAAAATAGCTAGTGATAACCTTTAACATACTACAAAATAGCTAGTGATACCTTTAACATACTACAAAATAGCTAGTGATACCTTACAACATATTACAAAATGCTAGTGATACCTTTAAATACTAGAAAATAGCTAGTGATACCTTTAACATACTACAAAATAGCTAGTGATACCTTTAACATATTACAAAATAGCTAGCGATACCTTAAACATACTAAGGAATAGATAGTGACACCTTTAACATACTACAAAATAGCTAGTGATGCCTTTAACATACTACAAAATAGCTAGTTATAACATTATCTTCAACATACTAGAAAATAGATAGATACCTTTACATACCAGAAAATAGCTAGTGATAACCTTTCACATACCAGAAAAACTAGTGACACCTTTAACATACTAGAAAATAGATAGTGACACCTTAACATACCAGAAAATAGCTAGTGACACCTTAAAATACCAGAAAATAGCTAGTGATACAACATACCAGTACTAGAAAATAGATAGCAACAAATATAACATACTAGAAAATAGTTAGTGATACCTTTTAACATACTAGAAAACAGCAAGTGATACCTTTAACATGCTATAAAATAGCTAGTGATACCTTTAACATACTACAAAATAGCTAGTGATACCTTTTAACATACTACAAAATAGCTAGTGATACCTTCAACATACTAGAAAATAGCGAGTGATACCTTTTAACATGCTAAAAATACTAGAAAAAGTTGGTGATACCTTTAACATACCATAAAATAGTAGCTAGTGATACCTTTTAACATAATAGAAAATAGCAAGTGATACCTTTAACATACTAGAAAATAGCTAGTGATACCTTTAACATACTAGAAAATAGCTAGTGATACCTTAACATATTACAAAATAGCTAGCGATACCTTAAACATACTGAAGGAATAGATAGTGACACCTTTAACATACTACAAAATAGCTAGTGATGCCTTTAACATACTACAAAATAGCTAGTTTTATACTATCTTCACATACTAGAAATAGATAGATACCTTTAACATACCAAATAGCAGTGATACCTTTAACATACAGAAAATAGCTAGTGAACCTTAAATACTAGAAAATAGATAGTGACACCTTTAACATACCAGAAAATAGCTAGTGACACCTTTAACATACCAGAAAATAGCTAGTGATACCTTTAACATACCGGTACTAGAAAATAGATAGCGACAAATATAACATACTAGAAAATAGTTAGTGATACCTTTTAAC
>JAACNH010007770.1:0-14282 GCA_019447015.1 Hymenochirus boettgeri
ATGCCTCTAGTTCTTGGTTATGCCTCTAGTTCTTGGTTATGCCACTAATTATTGGATATGCCTCTAGTTATAGCGATTATCGGCAGAGATGTCCAACCTGCAGACCATCAGATGTTTGTGCTGGGAGTTGTAGTTTTTAATCGTGGAGGGTCACAGTTTGGACATCTCTGCCCAACATCAATCATGCTCTTTAGAAATCTCTTTCCATGCATAGCAAAACCATCTCTGTACACCTACTGCAGCCACCCCTCTCTCCAACACCCTCCAAACTCACTGTTTGCAAATTACATCATCAAAACTTGACTTGACTTCAGGGAAAGAAAAAAACAAGCCCAGCTGATAATTACAATTGAATGTGTTCCTTTTTATGGAAAGCAGATCATAGATCTATATAAAAATGAACTATATTTGCACATCGCACATATAAAATACTTTGTTTATTTGAACTGTTTCCGCCCTTGTTCTTATTAAAGACATTTATTAAGCATAGAACAATAGAATCCGCCCACTCGATGTGCTCTCTCTGCGCTTGTGCATAATCACTGCTTTTAATTCAGATAATCCAGAGCTTTGTCTTTTATAAATGATTCTAAAAATAAGCCCCAGGATGCTTCAGGTTTGTGTAATGACTAACAGGGAAAAATATCAATAGCGAACGCTGGTTAAATAGGAGGTTTTTAGAGACCAAAACCTCTCCAGATGGTTTTTATTTCTCTGTATTTTGTCTATAGATGCAAAACATTAACTAAACCAAGGCTTTACCTACCACGTCCTGACTGTAACCACTAACTCTAAAATCGTGATACCTCAATGATTTACCTGAGTGGCAACTCGAAATTCTACTCCCGAAAAGATTCCCACCTCCTCTTAAAGCTGTACAAGCTCTGTAAGAGCTTTGGCACATGTGCAGAGGAAGCGGACTGGTTGAATGTATAACCAGTGTTGCATTCCTCCAGCCCTGTGGATGAGAATGACATCATACTAGTAGAGTGCAATAAACTTGCACCTAATTTGTATCTATGTAATAGTTTGGGTCTGATTTTAAAGGGCTGTAGAATTTGTTCAATGCTATATAATTTAGATTTAAGTGACACCCAGAATGCACAGCGGCTCTGTGAATTTTGCTGAACTATATCTCCCACCTCTCGGTGGTTATGGTTCAATAACAATGCAATTGTAATCCCTCCTGAGGTCCTGAGGTTTGCCTAATGGATTCAGTTTTATTAGCGATCTGCCTATTTACTGTAAAACTGTATCTATTTCTAAGCATT
The DNA here is from genome assembly GCA_019447015.1 of Hymenochirus boettgeri. NCBI lineage: Eukaryota > Metazoa > Chordata > Amphibia > Anura > Pipidae > Hymenochirus > Hymenochirus boettgeri. Next base: position 1,272 of record JAACNH010007770.1, read on the forward strand.
TTCTTACCCAGACAAATTAGATTACAGCAAAGGACAAAGTGACCAAATCCCCAAGCACTGACGGGTTTGTTAAGGACATGAAACAGGCAGACAGACAGGTCTGATAAATAAATGGGCTCCGAGACAGACTAATCCGTCAAGCGGTTATTTTTGGAGATGCACGGTCGGAATTAAAGAAACAAACGCACTAATACATGTTAACATGTTAATAGGGTTTTCGGCATCTTTGGCTAAGTGAGGGAATTTCCTTTTACAGTAAAATCCTCCTGCCTTCTCCTTCCCTGTAGCACAAGGTATAAACTGTAGGCCATTGGAGGATCTCTACCCTGGGTCTAGCTCACGGTCTATACCTGGGTTCGGTAATTGAGGGGAATAGATGGGCCATAAGGCAGGAGAATTCATTTTAACCTGTAGTTTGCCTTTATTCCTACATTTTATTGAAATATATAGATATAAAAATAGATTTTTCCTTTAAAATTTGCTTTGTAGGTGTGTTTTTTCATGTAATTGTATAATACAGTCAAATGATGATAAAGGGATGAAGACAATTTCTAAGTGTAGGGATACTATTGCTAAGTTTAGGGCTGCCTTAGTTCTTTAACACAATGGTTGGTACATGCAGGCCATTGGATGGCCATTGGTTGGCCGGAGGTCGCTGTAGATTTTAATCTCTTGTTCTCCTCGGTATATTTTACATCTTTTTTCTATTACAAGCATCTTTTTTTTTATCTAAAAATTCCAGTTGAATGTGCGAGGAAACCAGAGTAACTCAAATTGGTAACAGAAGGAAATATCTCTTGGCGGGTTGCAGAGGATAGAGTTACCCTTGTAGGAGAATGGCCGGTATTGTAAGGAGATATCACAGCAGATTGATTAGGGAGGTGGGAGTTGTACAGTGAGGGGAAGCGAGGAAAAGGATCCAAGGCTTAAATTCCATCGTACAGACGAATTACATAAAAAGTAAAAGAATTTCTTAATTCAGACGTAAGGTCTTTGTTCCACCATTTTTTAAAATATAGAAAAGAATATTTGTGCATTTCTTAACTTACCCTTTGTTCAAGCGTGAGGCTAGGTTTATAGATATCAAGCAATATGGCTACTTGTGCATACAATTAGTGACCTCTTGTCTGTTCTCCTTGTGCACATATGGAAGGGTTAGTATGTGGATTTAAATGCTTATATGTCACAATAAATTTTTATTCTGAGCCCCTGTCTGTTCATTATTTCCGTGTGCCTTTTACGAGGCTTTTCCCATGGCTGTAAGTATAATGTGTCGCATTAACTGCACCAGATCTCATAACGTGAGAGCAACGAGTAAGGGAGCAGTGAACATGGCATTGAAGTGCAGCAGGAAGAGATGGGCTAGTAGGATGGGATTGGTTATTGGTGGGGGGTCAGGAAGAGGTGAGTGGGGAAAGTGAAAGTATTCAGTGTGTAGGAGGAGCTGCTGCAAAACAATCCCACCCTGAATTTAGAGTAGGGGACCTTTCTCAATTTTACAAGGTGTTGCTACCATTGGTTGGGGAAGATTAGGTGGGCATTTTGAAGTTAGGGTTGGGGGTTGTCACAGCATTTAGGAGGCGGTGGTGGTGGTCCAGTGGGAAAGTAGAAGGTAGGTAAGGAGCCAAGTTGAGGGCCAGGTGGCCTTTTTCTCCCCCCTTTGCCATTCTTCGAAGCAGGGGGCACTTCTAAGTTATGCTCATTGTGCCGGTGTTGTACGGCCTATGAGCAACGGTTATTGGACTAACAGATGTGGACGGAGCAGCCCATTCCCATGGACCATCTGGAGAAGATGTTTATGGTTATTAAATGGTTATTGGTTTATGGTTACGGATTACGGAGTGAAAAGCTTGATATGTTTATATGTATTTTAATAAATAAGCTGTGGCCTTTTCATCCAAGTCACGCATTAGTCTGTGTTCTTTGGGGGTAAATGATGGGGGTGTGCGGGCAGTTAATGGTAAGGTTGTCAAGTCGGCTGTTTCAGTGCCATGTATATTACAGCCCTGTCCACCCTTGTGTTGGCTAGAATGAGGTGAGACTGAGAAATCAGTTTGCTGTACGCTATTAATGATTGGGTTAAACCTACAGCTTAACGTAAATCATTTTTAATCCATCTGGGCTGTGGGTGAACCCTTGAGTAGATAAGATGATATTGGGTATTCAAACACAAACAATGGAACATGGAGGTTTGCCAACAGGCCGGTGTGCACGTGGAAGTGGAGTTTTTCTTTAACAGTTTATCCTAAAGAGTTGCTGTTTGTTATTAGCTTTCCTTGTAGAGTTCAATTATCTGTCATTAGGGGATTACAGTAGGACAGGACTGGACAAATCTCCGGATGCCAACTATTATTTCTTAACAGAAATGCAACTTCTAAATGTTATCTTTCTTAGAAGACAAAGACCCTGATGTCTGCTCCTTTCTCTGGTTTACGGTCCGGGCATGCTCAGTTTGGTTCATTCGGGGAGAGAGAGAGCAGCTCTCCGATCAGCTTCTTTTGTGAGAAGATGTTTGGATTTTCCTGACAAAACCACCTAAAATGATACATCAATACAATTTTCCATTGAAATACATTGAACATTACAGTCCTGGCTAGAAAGAAGTTGGATTGGCTCAGAGTTGAGTTAGACGTGGAGAGAGTTTGATAGGGTAGTGGGGTATATTATATTAAAGTGTACAGTAAATCATTTATAATACTGAGTGAAAATCTTCTGTGGTTATACAGGAGTAAGACAGCCAATGCGCCTACATTTTTATACTTGGCGACTAACCTTTAAGGTGGTTTATTGGTGTACCGTATATGAAACTGGCCATTCAAATAGTTTGATTATTCTGACTGGCTGCTGATGTCAGAAGCATTTAGGACCAAACTCTCTCTCTCTCTCTCTCTCTCTCTCCTCTCTCTCTTTCTTTCTCTCTCTCTCTCTCTCTCTCTCTCCTTCAGGTAGTAAATGTAAATGACAGAGCTCAGCTTTTCTATTCAGAATCTGTATGCCCTGCAGAACGCTACTGCAATATTGTAAAACAGGGAATAAAATGACAAATCACAAGGCAATGTATATAAGAAGTGACAGGTTCCGTTAAACTATTTTCCAGACAATGAATGTGCGATGGTAGAGCTTTGTAAAATTTGGTTTTGTAAAAGGAACAAAGACACAATAAATGTGACACATATTAGAGAGTTGCTGTTAAAGGATTACTTTAGAGTTTGATGCTCTGCCCCCTTTTGGCCCAGGGCCTATCCAATCAAAAGCTCAGCAAGTGCTTCTTCTCGTTGGGTACATCCCAGACAGTGTTAGCGTGAATCAGAATTTATAGAGGCACAGTAATGATATTCCATTAGTTATACAGGGCTGTATGTGCCCCCTGTTTTATGGCCTGGGCATGCTCAGTCTTCTTCATCTATGGAGAGACATTTCTATATTTTCCTGTCTATATAATTCTGTATTTTTGTAAGTAAATCACTAAGAAAGATAGGATATTCTGGGCTACACATCAGGGAAAAATGCGACTTAACCTGAAGATTTTCTCAAACAGCCGATTGCTGAGTCGTGCTGTTCACTATTGGCTTGAGGATAAACAAGATTTATGTGAACATTACTTCTTAACCCCAGAAGTCTGGGCAGTAATGGTTTTAGACAGCTAACCTACTTACCTTCACTCACCTGGCTATGAAACCTAATGGGATTTAACAGGGTGGAAATGAATCCATTCAATGAGCCAGGTGGTGGAGAGACAGAAATGGAATTTCGCTTGTGACGCACAGCAGATAGATCCGCACTATTTTAGTCCTGGACCTGGAAGACTCCAAGGTCAGGCAGAAAATAAGATCTTTCATTTTAATACATAATAGACACAATTTCCGTGTAGCCGCCTGTTACTATGCAGCTGTTTGTGCGTTGGCGCTAATGGGACAAGTATCACTATTATATTTAAGGACACGGTTTGCATTATTTTTGGTGATAAACACAACAGAACAAATGTATTTTGAGATTCGATAGTGTGCTAAATTGTAGATGTTTTGGAAACTACAATACTAAGACATGCTAAGAGTTGTAGTTCCCAAACATCTTAAGGGACACAGGTTTGACATCTCTGATCTATGTAGTTGCAGGGACAGATATGAATGTATCAATATCATTGTAAGGCGCCAAGGAAGATATTGATGCTATATAAATCCACAATAATAATATCCCTACAGTTTTTTCCCTTCCCCCAGCTAGTGACCTCAGGCATGCTCAGTGTCGGACTGGACTGTAAGTGCCCACCAGGAAATTTCATACCTCTGTTATTGCTCATTTACATATCTTACTCCTACTGACTCCTATTGTTTATGAAATGCTTTCATTACTGTCCCTTTGGCACTGTATTTAGGACAGGAATTCTCCAATCAGTGACTTTGTATCATTCTGTGTGGAATTGGAAGGGAGTAATTGTGGAAAGAATATTCCTTAAAGGATTTTCTTTATGATCTTTAATTAGGAATCACATAAACAGACCTGTAATAAATCATTTAATCTATGTTTCTGCTCTATAAGTCAGGGCAAAAGTGTTTTAGGGTGGAGTTCCTTTAACATGTATAACTTTTTTGCTTCCTAATTACAAACTGGCTTTAAATTGGCCCTTTTAAAGTTTGGTTTCAAAGGTACTATGCACAGGCAGCCTCTATACAGTCCATCCCCTGACACAGACTTAAGTCAGCGCCTGAATGGGCATTCCTGTTAAAACTAACCATGAATTCTTAATTAATAATGCTGTGTTACTTCATACAGAACATGGTATTTATCTTTTGCATGGCAGAATCCTTTATAATTCAGCAGGGATTTCTTTCTGAAGATGTCTTTTAAAACATTTCAGCATTTCCTGATTTGCAATTTGTTTTTGCTCCTTGTAAAAAAAAAAAAAAAGGTGAACTTAAGGTTAAAAGCGGCCTAGCCGTGAATAATTAAAAGCCACTCCGTGTTTTAGTTTAAACCTCCCCACGTTTTGTTAAGAACATCTCCCTTCATTTAGCAAACACACTCAATTATTAATGTAATTCAAATCCGATATCCTGGGATATGAGAAGCTGGATTACTGTCATGTGCTGTGACTTGTTGTAAATAGAATGGAATCACTTTGATTGGGTAATAGACGTCTGTGGATTGTTATTGGCTATTTAAAATTGACCCCATGAGGAGTGATTATTATTGCACATCAGGCTGTCAAACATAATTTAAAGAGATGACAAGACAGCTATGGGGCCCATACATGCACCAATCGTTGTTGTACCATATCGAGACATTCCCATACATTGGACTGTGTATGGCCATTCGTAGACTTTTATTTGACAGCACAATCGCAAGATCAGTATTGGTGCATATATGGGCCCTGTAAGTTCCATTAAGGTCCCACAGTTTGTACCCATGGGCATAGGCACATTATAATACCTGGTATACATACAGAGATCATTACACAGATTGACAGTTCTCTTTGTTGGATCCGCCCTTATACACTGATCCTCTTTGTGAGTGGAGATTTGTTTATTTTTTTCCTGCTGAAGTCACCTTTTGAAATTGCTGCGGGCGGAAAAACAAGTTGAGTCTTGATCCAGAATTCCCATATGTTGGCGTTACCGTGCTGCTTTGGTTCTCATATATCCTCTTGGTGATTATAAACGCTTACATCCCTTATTGTCCTTGCTATTGGTTCTCTGTTGTGACAACAGTTTTCTTTTTAATAACCTTACACATCTTTACTTTGTGTAGACCTTGTGTTGTTTTGGATAGTTTTAATTAAAACTGAGTGGGGACTGAATAATTAAACGTGGGTAGGTCACAGACAGCAGACTGAATGGTTAGGAGCCCTAACACCAGTTCAAAGAAACTAAAGGCTAATAATACATTAAAATATCATCAAAGTCCATTAAAATTGTCAGGGTTGTAAATCAGGCCAAGGTCATTGGCTAAATAGACCTGCTAGGACAGGAACAAAGCAGGGATTGGTAGACGGGTATTGGGGAGGGCACAGGGAAAAAAAGGAAGGAAGCGGAAAAGCAGCCATCTTGGAAAAAGAGAGTAGGTGATACCAGGGTCAAGCTGTCTAAAGACATTTAAGGTATAGTATGTCTCTATAGGGGGTAAAGTGGTTGGCCTTTCTAGGATTTGAGAGACATCCTGAGGAGGACAAAGAGACAGAAGATGTATTTATTATAGATTTTTGTCAATTGTCTTGTATCTGAAACAAGTGCCCTGTAACCGCATGACTCCTTCACCACCAATTCCTATTAATTGCTTTGTTACAGGTGGCTGTTAAAGTGATTGATAAGAAGAAAGCCAAGAAGGACACGTATGTGACCAAGAACCTGCGTAGAGAAGGCCAAATCCAGCAGATGATCCGACACCCCTACATATCCCAGCTCCTGGACATCTTGGAGACAGAAAACAGCTACTATTTAGTGATGGAGCTGTGCCCCGGGGGGAACCTCATGCACAAGATCTACGAGAAGAAAAGACTTGAAGAGCACGAGGCTCGGAAATACATCAGGCAGCTTATCCTGGCCGTGGAGCATCTGCACCGGGCTGGTGTTGTACACAGGTGATTGTAGAGACTTGTCTATAATCTGTATTAGGGAAACAGTGATCCCAGTTCGATAACACATTATAAAACCAAGCAAATCAGACTAGTGCATTTAGAAGTAGATTAATTAACATGGCTAATAATAGTGGACTGGCACGTGCCCTTTTTGTTCTGATATGCAATTGATATATTCAGCAAATTATTAGATGTATTACTAGCCAGATGTTTAAGGATCATTATTGTTCCCATTCTGGCAGAGTAAGTTGGCTCCTCCCTCCATGCTGTCAATCAGGGCTGTGACTGCTGACATCACAACCAATGATTAACTGCCATTTCACCTGCTGCCTCATCTGCACATGCTTAAGCTTATAAAAAGCTCATTGAGCAGAGGTAGGAGATACCACTGTCAGAGAGAGTAACAGAACGTATTAAATATCTGGTTACATATACATGTAATAAACTGGTAAAATTGCAGTTGGGGTTGTGGGCAGATAACTGACAAGTCACCATTTTTTTGTTTTAGGGTTAAAGAAACCCTATGGAAGATTTCCCATTTTCTGCTAAATGTGACCTTAGGACTCTTCTCCCATCAAATCCAGATTGCGCTCTCTTGGCCTTAACTTACAAATCAAATATTTATTCTAAAGTAAAATATTTTGTGCCGCTCCTTGACCTTTTGACAAGAAAACGTCCCGAAAAAAAAAAAAAAAAAAGATCAAGTATCGATTTCAGAAAAAAAATTTGATTTTCACATTAAGAGCCTAGATCTTGCCTTTGAAACTTGATTTATTTTCCTTCGTGCCTCGGCAGTCGCCTCCCCTTCAATTAATTTTCTCTTTTTTAAAAAAAAAAAAATCTTTTCTCTTTTTTCTGGTTGCCCCTTAAAATAATTCACTTTTTGTATAAACAGTTCTGTAGCAACTAGGACACACCGAGGAATTTCTGGATTCCTAGCAAGGCTGTTTTCATATTATGTGCTGTCATGCCACAGCAAAAGTCGTATTAATGAATGAGTCACTCTTGTGTATTGTAAACTTGAAAGATGTTTAAAAAAAAAAGTCCCTTTCTCAATGGGTTCCTCTATTTTATGCTATGAATGGAATCTGGGAGAAATAAATGGGTTGGAGGGGATAAGTCACGTTAAACAAGAATTCACCTGGGCTTTTTTTGTGAAGCGCTTTCTGTTATTAATAGATAAAAGAACCTGTCTGGGCTGTTATTCAGTTGAAATGCCATTACTGATTGCCACGGAAATTCTTCTGTTGCTTTGATATAATGTGTGTGAGACCTCATACTGCTATTTTGGGCCAAACGCGTTGTAATTTTGTGAGCAGATGAATGTTGCACAGATATGGCTAGAGTGAACAAACACACTGAACTATAGACTGAAACGCTTCCACGCATATTTCTTTTTATGGAAGGTAGGAACTTCATAAGTAGAGGAAGGAAAATCAAATGCCCAACAGCACAAAGTAATAAAAAGTATCCACCTAAATCTGAACTATTACTATTACCGATTAAGATGGTTCCTGACCTATTGGAGTTGATCCAGATGATTGGTTGTGACAGTAATTCAGGTCCGATGGTGTGTTTTTAACGGACATATTCGCCTCCTACAAAAAACATAGGCTAATTACACCCAAACCCCGTTTTGGCAATACTTACCTTTCTCCCTTATACACCTGAGTCACAGTGTTGACTGGTGGCTACCAACTGAAAGTAGCGGGCAATAACCACAGACTTCAAGGTAACATATCTGGACTCAGGGGCTCTGGGGACTAAGCTTAGTATTGCAAAAACGGAATTGGGGGGTAGTTTTTGTTTAAACGTTTTTTGTAGGAGGTGAACATGCCCTTTAAAAGTACACGATTGACCATGAATCAGTGTCGTATCGAGGATCACACAACCGGCTGGGATTTACCAAATACCCGATCGCCAGTTGGTCCGATCCAGACATACAGGCTACCCACCAAGAACATACAATATTTTCAGCCAAAACATGGTAATATTGGTCGGTTGGCCCGGAAATAGTGTATGGTGCGTACCCAGCCTTACTTGGCAGTAATGTTGTAATTACCCATATTTTCTGCAGTATTATTTGATTGTAATCAATGTAGCGTGATGTCACTTTATATTGACTGAATCTGAAACACATCCCCGGGTTTAAAAGTTTAGTTCTCCTTTAAAGGACAAGTACCGTATTGTTAAAATACAGCAGATGCAGATTTAGGTGCCATATTTGTAGGAATTACGCATTAAATAGTTTGCAGGGCCTTGCAGTAGATGATTTTTCCCTTCTGTATAATAACATGTTAATGTTATACGAGCGAAATCGCTCGTTTCCTATAGAAATACTAGAGGTATTGTTAGCGTTGAAAGGCATCGGATCTGTCGCAGCCCACGGGAAAATTTTTACGACTTGATCCGAGTTGACAAACGTGTCCTGTGCAGAGCCAATTACTGTCAGGATGTGAGGCATCTGAATCGTGTCTGAGCAATGTTCATAGCGGACAATCCATGTTCCGCAATTGTTCTACGTAAATTTCCGAGAAAATAAGATTTTAATGCTGATATAAATATGCGTGCACACCGGCAACTTCCGTATCATGAATAGAGTCATTATGAGGAATTGATCTAACACAGACAAAAGGGATATTTACATTTAGTCTTTGTGCTAAGTGCACATTCATAAATCTATGAGTGCTCACATGACAGCAGAAATACACAAACCTATAATAAATAAAGAGTCACTTTATCCAGAATCCTTAGCTCTGATTGGCTCGTTTCTAAAAGGCTTTAAAAAGGGAAGCCCAGAATTGGAACACAAACTATTGTGAATGTTTAGCCCCTATTACTCTGCCATCTGGCAGTCTCTGGGCATCCTTAGTTTCTATCCCCTGGGTCTCTGCTTAACCTAAATGACCATTTACTTGAAAAATGAACATGTGCTTTGCTTTAATGAAATTCTCTCTTCCAAGCCAGGGATAAAAATAGATCTGTGTCACGTAAACGCTTATTTTCAATACGGGTTATGTACATAGATGAAATAGTTAATACGGTTTTCTAAACGTTTATTTCTCATTAAGTAGCCCCAGATTCATTCATTCCTGTGTTTGTTCGCAATCCTTAATTCTTCTCTTCCCCGCAGAGACCTGAAGATTGAAAATCTGTTGCTGGATGATAACAACGACATCAAGCTGATCGGTATGCAAATTACTTAACGAGTTTTCCATTAAGCCCCAAACTGCCCTCCCGAAGGGGGTTTCACCTTTTTGCTCGCGCTTTGCCATTAAACACGTTTTTCCTGCTGACCGCGCTGCTTTTTAGAATGCCACGGAATATCCAGCTTTGCTATCGAATGACTGACCCTGGGTTATTACAAGTAAAACCCTTTGAATTGCCCCAGCAACCAGTAATGTGTTGGAAGATAAATAGAAAAAAAAATAATAATTGAAATCTTTTTAACAAAGCAACGATTTCTGGTTGCCATGGCCACTGGAATTGATTTAAGATGAACTATGCACTGATATTAATGAATGTTCAAATGCCTTTCCACCCCCAAAAGGTACAGTTAAGTTCTTGTCATTTGATGCAAAATCATTTTCTGTGCAGTGACCATGTAAAGTTAATGTGGCCACACACATGCGATTTCCATCCAAGATGACATTGGTATTTGTCGGCACATTGCCAAGGGAACCTGGACACATGGAACCAACCAATCCCCATACGCCGTATGGGGATTGGTTGACCGCGCGCCCATACACCGCAGGAACGGTATTGCCTCCTTCTATTAAAGTAAAGGGAGCCGATGCCATCTGGCAGAAATTTTCCGTCTTTCCCGATCGATAGGAGTGCCGACTACGGTCAGTCAGGGATATCCCCTACACAGGAGCGATAATCCACGACGGGATTTACCTAATATCGTTCGAATGTATGGCCGCCTTAAATCTAACCATACAGGGGCAGAAATATCAGTCAATAGGCCATCTTCGTCTGAATCAGACCCTAATCTTTATTTGGGACCTGTGATGAAGATCTTTAACCAGTGAATGTTGGATTTATGTTTTTTTAGATTTTGGGCTGAGTAACTGTGCTGGTATCCTGGGGTACACGGATCCATTCAGCACCCAGTGTGGGAGTCCGGCCTACGCTGCTCCAGAACTGCTTGCAAGAAAGAAATATGGCCCTAAAGTGGACGTGTGGTCAATGTAAGTATTTCCCATGAGCAAACCTGCTCTTGTGTTATAATGGAAGTTTTATGAGCTTGTTATCATTAAGCTGATTTTAAAGGTTTTTCAAAAAAAAAGTTGTAAGGGAGAATTATGCATAAACTTTACGGAAATGGCGGATTTATGTTTCTCCCCCAAATTAATTAGACGGGAAGTAGCGGTCAGTAGGAACGATAATGAAATGAAATTAAGCAGAAAAAAGAATTGTCGGAAATTAATGAACTAGGGCTTATTCAATAAGAGGTGCTAATGTTTGCCTGTTCTGTTAATCTACAGCGACCAATCAAATGTTATAAAGTTTCCAACCTCAGCAGACTATTTTAAAGGTAACCTTCCCTTGGTTTCTGCAGATTATGTGCACAGGAAAACATTAGCTTATTAGACAGCCCCTCTCCTGGTGAAGCACACTGAGCATGTCTGAGTTTATCAGCTTGTAGAGGAGGAGGAGTTAAAAGTGACTGGAAGGCTTGTCTTTCCACAGATGTTTCTCAGATTAGGAATTACTAAGAAGGGAAGGTGACATATTCTTTTGCATCTTGGTGCTTTCAAACAGGAATATTTTTGAGGCTAATCATGCCTGACGCATATTGTTTTATTGTAGCAAGCTGTGGGGCTCTATATTTTCTAAAAACACCTTATCTGTAATGTTGCATCTTTGTGTCTGCTGTATGGTGGCAAACACGAGTTTCCAAAAAGTTTTATTTACATGGTGTGTCTATCTTGTCTTAGGGCACAGCCACACTGCAACGCAAACGCAATCGCATGCGATTTCATGTGCGATTTCGTTGCGTTTGCGCATGCGTTTTTTCATTAACTATTGAAAAACGCATGCGATTGCGATTTAAAATTTGAAACGCAAATCGCAATCGCAACACACCCAAAAACAGGCGTTTTCGGTGCGTTGCTGCGTTTTCAATGATATGAAAAAACCGCAAACGCATGCGCAAACGCAAAAAAAGCGCAGCAGTGTGGCCTAGCCCTTACTGTGGGCCCATACACAGAGCAATCCCAGGATCATATGATTCTGTATTGGTCTTGAAAAAATTGCTTATTGGACAGTTGCTCCACTTGATCTGATGGTCATACGATAACTGTATATCCTGATATTGTGTGATTGGTATTGTTGTGTTTTGAAAAGTCTCACTGAAAAATATGACTTTGTTCCATTTAAATCTATATATGAATACATGTAAGCCGCACTTACTCCGATGTGTTTGTGTTGCTGTATGATTTCAATCCAGTACTTGTTTTGCTCAAGCTCAGTCCCCCAGCCCCCCTGCCAGACTATATGACTCTCTGTGAGGGGAAACATGCTCAGTAATCCCTATGAGAGGGAATATCCCACCATGCAGTTCATGTACCATTCCAGCAACAGCAAAACTATAACAGAAGAGTTTATGATAATGAGGCACTTGATTGACAGCTAAAATGGAGGATGTTTCAGATTGGATATCTAAAGAAATAGGGGACAGATCAACAAAAAAATGGTACAGTGATAGTTGGGAAGAATTATAGTTTATAGTAATGGGCAATTTAAAAAAAACAAACTAATTTTCCAGTGTACATATCCTTTAAACCCCTTTTCCCTATAATCTAAGATACATAAGCGACTTAATATCAGTTTAGATTTAAATGAATCCCTTCCCGGAGCGCCATGCAGAGAGGTTTCCATGGCAACTCCTACAGTCATTTATTTGTAGCAATTTCCTTTTTTTTCCTTTTTTTTTTTTTGGTTAAAAGAAAATATGAAGGATATTTGTATTGCCTAAGGTACCAGCTGGCTTTGGGGGAAAAGAACTGTGCAAAGCAAACATATCCAGTTAACATGTTACCAGTTGCAGCTGGGATACCCCTGATCTATTACCGGAGGGCCAACTGCTGCTTGACAATGATGGGAATTAATCTAGTATCCTTGGAAAACGTACACATTTAAATACTGTTTGCATATGTGTATCATGTGTGGAGTTACATTTACTAAGCACATTTTAGTCCAATATGTCTTTATGGGTTAGGTCATCCATTTTAGGTCTGATGTAATAAGAGGTGCAACCAATCAGATGTTAGCTTCTCCTGGGCTACTGCAGACAGATAAAAAATGATTAATCTTAATAGAGAAGGCACACACTCACTAAATGCCTATTTATTGTTATATACGTGCACAAGGTTTCGGGGGTACAACCCTTCTTCAGGTGCCGTCTCTAGGTTTCGGGGGTATAACCCTTC